>AZIM01001828.1:60538-78486 GCA_000516915.1 Ophiophagus hannah | reverse complement strand
GTGGGAGACTCCCGGGGTTTGGGTGGCTGATTTTTTGCTCAGCGCGGAGCCCGGCGACGCACCGTATAGGCGAAAGGCTCCTGGGCTGCCGGGTTCTCTGAAGCCTTTTTTAAGGGGGCTGGCCTTGGGGCCTGGCGTACCGGCCCCTCCGGCTCGTAGCGCCCGCGTGGACTTGGCGAGCGGAGGCCTCGCGAGTTCTTGCTGGGAGGCGAGAGGTGTTGCCGGCCGTACCATGCTTTCCGCTTTGCCTCTCCGAGTCGGAGGATGATGCCCGGCCCTTGTCCGAGGCAGAATGCCAAGGCGTAAACGCGCTCTCTTCCTGCCTGAAAGAAGTGCTGGTTTTTGTTTTCCCTGGGCTGCCGCTACTTTTGTGACCTTGATCACCGGGAGGTGCTGCATTCGCCTTTTCAGTATGAACGTCTGGCTTCAGTTGGGCCGCAAAGCCGCGTCGATGTTTAAACGGCATGAAAAGTTGTACTTTTTGTGTATGACAAGCCCTGGCGCGCGTGGTTGCTTTTTCATTCAGTCTCCTGATTTCAGGGACCGCCTCCAGTTAACGTTTTTCAAAAATAGCCTTTTTTAGTTAGCGGTCTCAGTAATTGACATCGCTGTGCTGTGATAGGTCTTTCAAAATTGCTTTTCCGAAATCAACTGTTAGGATAATGAATAAGTGCTGACGAATCGCTGGGACTTGGGAGCGCTTATTATTAACTTGACAGACGTGATGGGTGTTGCAGTTATATAACATTACTTTCTGCTAATTGCTTACCCTCCGGGTTCTTATTGTTGAAGAGGTCAGTCCTCTGAAGGGTTGTACCGACCATAGACATTGCAAGTTTTTTTTGAATTTACCGGATGGTATTCTATGATTTTTTTAAAAAAAAAATTACCTTTATGGGAGAACAACCTGGAATACATTAATTTTTCTGCTTTTACATAGGCATCTTGATAGTTTGATAAGATTTATTTTTCACGGAATTGGGCTTAATTGGTCTGACAAAGAAATCAATTAAACATATTCATTCTTAGGGGAATCAGAATAATTCATTTTTCAAGTTTTTGAAGTTACCTAGAGATGTTGGTAGAACAAAATAGTTGAACTATGTTTACTTTTCTGTCTTTATTAAGGGTGATTAGATCTTTCATATTTCAAACATGGAGTAATGATATGGCAACAGTGGAGTCTGAAATACTTTAAATCAAAGGGATTTCTTTTGGGGTAATGAATACTAATGCAGTATTTTTTCAGAAATTTTGCCTTTAACATTTCTTTAAAATAATAAATTCTTATTATGATGTTTCTTTATCACTTTGTCTAATTCAGCAGTAATGAAACTTTTGAAAATGTACCATACTTCTACTTCATTCCAAAGTATAATATTTTCGCTGCAGCATATGCCATTTAGAAAAACAGTTCTCAAAGTGTGGCTTTATTTTAACCTGCTTGCCCAAGGTGATAATTGTGGCACAGTTTGCCATACAATCTTGTGCTGCCTTCCTGATGTGCTGTGTATATAAGTACATGTGTCATAATTGTTTGCAGACTGACCTCTGTTGGTCCAAGCCAGAACTAACTGCACAAGGCTACATATGGTTTTGAAAACTAGTCCTGCCCACTTCCCAGTTCTTAATAACAATAGCACTTGGATTTATATACCACTTCACAGTTTTTTTATAGCCCTCTCTAAGCGGTTTACAGAATCAGCATATTGCCCCCGATAATCTAGGTCTTCATTTTACTGACCTGGGAAGGATGGAAGACTGAGTAAACCTTGAGCCTGGTGAGATTCGAACTCCCAAATTGCAGGCAGTCAGCAGAAGTAGCCTGCAGTACTGCATTCTAATCACTACGCCACCATGGCTCTGTATACAAGAGAAAGGCAAAATTATTAAACACCATTGACTTCTTGTTCTTTTGTTTGTACTGTTTTTTTCTTGACTGTGGTTTATGTGGGTGTATTGTTTTTATCGTTACATAATTTATGGTCTTTTTAACTGTTAATTTTCCAGTGTTATAAATTTGAGATGTACAGCCATATAAATAAAAAATAAAATATAGATGTAGTTTAGCTTTTGTCTTAGCCTCATTGACTTTTGGATTTAGTTTGGCATATCCTTATCTGAACTAAAATCTTTAAGTATAGACTATAAGGGAAACTATTTTTTAAAAGTACACATTTCTGGTTTGATTATGTTGAATCTGATAAATCAATCAGAACCCCCACATTCAAAAATACTGCCTTTCTAGGTATATATTTTCCATCTTTTTAAAAATTAAACAACAGCAAGGCAAACATTTTAAAATATTGAATTAAAAACTAAAAGAAAAAATGTAAATAAACATGTATTAATACATACATTTAAAATCTTTGAATTTCATTGTACTTTCTCAATATTTTTATCAAGTACATTTGTACAACCTGAAATAAACTGTTAGAACAACATTGTTACTATAGGTATATAATCAAATTTAAATAAACCAATCTGTAATTGAAGGGTTTTTCAAAGCCTTCCTTTAATGTTTCAACTAAAAGCAATTGCCGAAATTTTAAATACACTGCACCAAAGAAGGAATACTTCAATATTCAAGTTTGTTGAGGTAAGAAATTGAATATATTTCTTACGTTGTAACAATGTAAGTGCCTTAAGAAACATTATCAATGGCAGGAGTCCTACGAACATTTGTTGGGTAATTTGACCAAAAGGAATGGATAATCAGCATTTCTATCAGAACTGATTCTAAGTATTTTATAATTCTACCAACCCAATCCTGTGAATTAAAATTTATGTAATGTGATTTTAGTGGTATGAGATGTTTTGCTGATCTTTGGATGATTTTCCAGATCAATATTTGATGATTTTATACATAAATTTCTTCTGAAATTCATTACATTCAGATCCCAAACAATCCTCCCAGAATTGATTTTTTTAATATTATGCACAATGGGATTCTTTAAATAGTTTTGTCTCACTTATTTTGGCCATGTCATGCGGGGAAATTCACTGGAGAAAGCAATTTATGCTAGGAAGAGTTAGCAATAAAAGGAAACCAGCCCTGCAAAGAACACTATATAGCTGAACAGTATCAAAGCTGACAGAGCATAGAAAACTCAAAGAAACAGTGCCAAGATCAGAAGATGTAGAGAGATCTGGCATGAAATCGCCAAGACTTTGACACAGCTGTACAGATAGCATCCTCTTCATTAAAGAGTTTTATGTAATATTGAAATGATCTGTTGATTTTTAATAAGAAAAAATTATATCATTCCTTAAGTCAAGCCAAGTTAAAGATTTGGGAACAGTTCTTACAAAGGATTGGTATGAGCTAAATAAATATGTTGATGATGAGCAGTATGTGATTATACTAATGATTGTTGCCACTACAAGACTTGTATTTAAAATAATTACTGTTCCAAAACCTGCTTCTACCCTGTTTCCCTGAAAATAAGACCTATCCAGAAAATAAGACATAGCATGCCTTTTATGTTTGTGAGTAATGTAAGCCCTACCCCCCAAAGTAAGCCCTATTTAGGAGCCTGCACAGCCAGCTGGCCACCCATTCTATCTGGTTGCTAGTGATGTAGCCACGAAGTGAGGCAGGATGGTGGTCGAGCTACCCCACACATCCCGCACCTGCTTACCTCAGGACCCTGCAGCCAGGCCATCCCAACCCGACACCTGCCTTGCAGCAGCAACCAAATGCGGTGGGATCCCACATGGCCACCAGTCCATTTTTTCTGCTTGCTCATGGCCACAATGGAGCAGAAGGCTGAGTGGTGTGATGGTGCCATGGCTTCCAGGCACGGCAGGTGTCAGAGCATGGATGCCGTGGCTATGGGGGCCCTAAAGTAAACTGGTGCATGGGGCAGCTCTACCTGCCTCACCTCATGGCCACAGTACTGGGCATTGCTTGGCCTCCTGCTCTGTTGTGGCTGCGAGCAAGCAAAAGTGGGCAGGCAGCCATGCAGGGTCCTGCTGAACAGGGCTGCTAATGACCAGGTCGCAAGGTGAGACAAGTGTCGGGGCATGGGTGGCCTAGCTGCGGGGTTCCTCAGGTAAGCCTGTGTGGGGCAGCTCCATGGTCCCCTGACTTGCAGCAGCGGTCCTGGCATGCCACAAGCAAGCAGGTGCCTCACGTACATTGGGGGGCAGGAATAAGACACCCCCCAAAATAAGCCCTAGTGTTTATTTTGGTACCCAAAATAAGATCCAGTCTTATTTTCAGGAAAACATGGGTAGTTCCTTTGCCTGTTACTTGGTTTCATAATACAGGTAGTCCTCATTTAACATAGTATTGGGACCCAAATTTCCTTTGTTAAGCAACACTGTCAAAATGGTGATGTCATGGGCCTGTGCCATTTAGCTGTGTCAGTTAAACACTTTCAGTTGCCATTGTTACCTGAAGCCCCCTGCTCTGAAGATAGCACTGAAGGTTGCAAATTAGATTACTTGACCACAAAACAGTGCAATGTCATACTTGCGAGCTAATTGCTATGTGTCTGGATTGTGGTCCTGTGACTGCAGAAACATAACCAGTTATAAGTATCACACATTCAACATTGTCATAAATTCAGTCACTGAACAAGTGATTATTAAGCAAATCTACCTATATGCAAATAATTTCCTTTAAATTTTCATATGACAAAGATGTATATGTACTTTATTTTAAACATTGATAGCTTACAATTAAGGGAATTAATTCATTTTTAAAATTAAAAAAAATTGGGGCATGCTAATTCATATATCATCGGATTACCTATCAGGGTAATTCTAGCCTGTATCATTAAGAAATGCTGTCTGCTATCTCAACTCCATGTTTCAAAATTTTGGAAGGTTGAAAAAAATGGAAACAACTTTTAGAAAAGTATTACCAGCATAAATGAGAAGTTAGGGGGAAAAGAATGAAAATAAAATTTTAACTTAAGAAGTAGTACCTCTTTTGGCTGTACAGGATATTAGCAAAGATATTTTGAAAAGAGAAAAAATAATAAGCTAAAGACAAATTTAAAACAACACAACACCCTACTTAGCTAATAAGTATTTATTGAAATACTGTATATAGTCTTTTATAATTAATTATTGCTATATTTAGCAATATATATAGTAAAATAACTGATAAGTGTTCCTGAATATACTAAAAGGTTGGAAAAAAGTTAAAAAGCATTAAACCTTCATTTTTTGTATCATTACAGCAGAATTAATTTTTTTTAGGTTTGTCTGATTTGAACCTTTTTAAAAATAAATAATTTTTAGATCTCCAAGATTCACCAAATTGAGACAGGTACAAAAAGAATTAAAGGGTAGAATTTCTTTGATTACATTTAATATATAAAAATACATTTTCTGAATCAGAACTGCAAGTAAATTTGGATGTACATTCTACTCACTCAAATATTTCATATCAATGATGTTTCTAATTTCTATATTGGAACAATTATAGGTTGGAATATCTATATTAAACTTATTTCACAAAACATTTCTGTCTCAGGAACTGTATTTGTTTTATTACAAATAATAAAATAGTAGTGTGATTGTAGAAAGACTACATGGTGACATGGCATTATTTAGCCATTAATGTTTCTTTCCTGGAAATGTGTTTTTAGTACAGTATAAAAGTCATCCAGTTGCAAAGATCAAGTATCAGACACTCACTGCTGCTATTTTGGATTAACCAATCAAATCAAATGACCACTGCCATTCAGAATTGCAGGGGATGAACTGGATGAGCTTATAATCGTTCTTGATGGTATGGCATGTTTTACTATTCCTACAATACTAGTAGTAGGAATTGAAGAGGGTGTGTGTGTGTGTGTGTGTGTGNNNGTGTGTGTGTGTGTGTGTGTGTGAAGCTTTTTTCCTGAAGATGGAAAGCTGATTTGGAAACATTCATTGTCTGGTAGGATGAATTTCAAGAGAGCATTAAGGCATGTGCAGTGCCGGTCTAAATTTTAAAAGATTCCTGTAATAACTACAAGTAGTCCTTAACTTAAGAACATTTTCATTAATAATGGCCTCAGAAAGGGTGGTTTATGGCTTGTAAATGCTTTGTAAAGTTTGTAACATTTCTAATCATCATAAAATGTTTCCTACCCCAGTTTGTGATCTCAGTCTGGGTGCTTAGTAACCTGTTTATACTTACAACTGGTTGCCAGGCACCCCACTATCATGTGTTAATCATTTGCTGTCTTCTCTGCCAGCTTCCCCAGAAATTCAACAGGGAAGGTTGCAAGCTATGGGGGCTGGTTGAAAGAGCACCCTGTTGAAGGATTTCAGTTCCATGCTTGAAATCCTTTGGCAGAAGCTCTTTCATCCAGCCCCTAGAGATGAGAGGGAGCTAAAACCCAAGCAGGATTTTGCAGAAAGACAGCACACTAATATATGGAGCACTGGGTGCCTCAGAGATAAGGGGAGGCCCTGGAAAGCCCAGCACACATTGTGTGAGAATGTCTCCCCACTCAGGGGCTGAAAATATTGCTTGGGTTTTGAGCCAGCCTCCCAGGGTCTTCCCCAACGCCCTGAGGCGCCCTGAACTCTTTACCTGGGACTTCACTTAATGACCCGTGTAATCACTTAACATCTGCAACCAAGAATACCAAGATTCTGGTCATTGAATGAAGTAGTCACATGATGTCTCACTTAATAACTTCACTTAATGACCAAGATTCTGGCCCCAATTGTGGTAACAGGTTGGGGATTGGCTTCAATGATTGAAATTCACACTTCTTGCCTCTGATACAATAAAGAAAATAAGATATTCTTGACTATTAATAACATTTTCAATATTATAAAAAATGTATTGGGTAGAGATTTTTAGAGGAAAGATTGAATACTCAGCACCTTTTGAGCTATCTAAGTGCAACATATTTCAGTGGTGGTTAATAGTTTTTGCGATAGGTTTGGTAGAGGAGAGTTTGTGCTAAATTATGATTTAATATGTAGGAGTAAATTGGTCATAGCATGCATATTATTAGAACTATATGACCTGAATATTTATGTAGTTTTCTCTTTTCAATGTACTTATTAACTTATTTTCTCACTCATCTGAGAAAAATTACTTTTGTGACAATGTGAGGGAGGATAGTTTGATTTATCAAATTTTTATAGCTGCCCATCTCCCCAAAAACAATTCTTGGCAGTACAGACTTAAAAAGTTAAATTTTTTAGCATAGAATATTCCATACATGCTATCTGCAGTAAACACTGTCCCATGTATTTGCTTGTCCTTTATTTATAACAGTTTGTACAGAATTTCTTTCATGTTTTTTCATCCATTCAGTTTGAATGCTTATATGGGCCTATGGTCTGTTACATTCCTCTGGTGAGGTGACACTGTCTCCCTGGCAGCTATTTCTGCAGTGGCACTCAGAGCCATGGCTGAGGTAAGTGAGCTTACTGCAAGCCATGGTACCAGTTTATGATTAAGAGCGATTTAACACTAATTTCAGCCTGATTGGGTTGAACAGCATGTTGAACTTAACCTTGGTGTAGCTTAGCATTCGATGGAAACAAAACCATTTGGAAAAAGAAAAGTTTATAGAAACCAAACTCTATTGGTACAATTGTTTGGAAATAGAAGGTAATTTTTTATGGAGATAGCGAGGATTACTTCAAGATGAATTTTAGCTTTTAATCCCCTAGGTAAATCTGTTTTCTAGATCTATAAAGAATAGTAAGAAGAGTAATATGTACAGTGTGCTCAAAAAGAGAGGTAATTACATTGCTCTACTTTCATTAGACTGTACTAGAAGGGATAATTTTGGTCTATATGGTAAAAGACTTACCTAATAAACATAATAACAAGGCTTCTGGATTCTCATGGAATCTCAGAAGGGCATAAAACATTGTTTTAAAGAAAATCTTTGTCCTACAACTTCAACTTTCAGAATAGAGAATAGAATATAGAATAACTGAGTTGGAAGGGACCTTGGCAATCTTCTAGTCCACAGGTGTCAAACTTGCAGCATCACATTGCCATCACGTGATGTTTCACGACATTTTTCTCATTTGTGGAGCTGGGGTAGGCATGGCCTGTGCATTACGCTCCGTCCATCGGCTGCCAGTTTGACATCCCTGCTCTAGTCCAACATCCTGCTCATACAGGAGACCCTATAGGCTTTAACTTTAGCTGCTGATCTATAGCAGTAATAGAAATATTGTGCTGTTTATAAAACTGCAGGTTTTAATCAAGTCATGCAATTTATTTGTGGTAATATTAAAACCAGCAGTACTGTACAATATACCAAAAATTATGCCAGTTAAAGCTGTTGTATAATATTCTCATGAAAGAATTTGTACTGATGTGGTTTCAGTTTGTAGTTTTATTAGTTCAAATTAGAAATGATCAAATTCTGATCAGGAGCTTAGTTTATGGTATTTAAAATAGCATTTTAAAGCTATTTTATAATTTGAGTTGTACATAAAACTAAGAAAGTTGATGAAACTGTAGGGATAATTGTATATTTTTTGAGAGAAACTTGCAAACTTTTAAACAAGTGAGTTCCATTATATGAAATATAATGCAGTGGGTTACAGTGTTCGCAGTCTTACATTTTGTAAACCATTTCATGCCCCAAATTAACAATATGACTATCCTAAATATTTAGAAGAAGTTTGACCAAAATTGAAAATTAAAATCTGTTGCTCAGATAGTTTGCTGACCATTAGATGACTTAAATACAGTAGAATTATGAAGCTAGTGGCAAAAGCACATTGATTATTGATTATGTGTCATCAAGTCAGTGTTGATCATAAAGATATTCTTAACTAGTGGCAAAAGCACATTGATTATTGATTATATGTCATCAAGTCAGTGTTGATCATAAAGATATCCTGCAGATCTTATTACTGTAATTTTAAATGCAAACACATACCAATGTTACATGTAATGAATACTTCCTAGCACCTTAAAACTCAGTAATAAGCTTTAGGGTATTAAGTTTTCTCCTAGAACATCACAGAGTATTGAGAAGTTATGCTGTAAATTATAATTCTCTATATCATGTATATATTATTGTAAATTATAGCAATACTATATGCAACTACTGAATGGAAGCCACTTGAAATAGTTATTATCTATAATAGAGCTATTCCATGTGGCACATATTATTTGTCAGTGCTATTTAATTATGCTTAATCCCTGCAGCTATACAGACATAAAACATTCAGAAAAGTAATAGATGGAGCAAGTAAAGTTACATAGA
Organism: Ophiophagus hannah; assembly: GCA_000516915.1. NCBI lineage: Eukaryota > Metazoa > Chordata > Lepidosauria > Squamata > Elapidae > Ophiophagus > Ophiophagus hannah. The sequence continues at coordinate 69,286 of AZIM01001828.1, read as the reverse complement.
ATGGATCAATTTGTACCAACACTATACTAAATTATTTTCCCAGACATGAAATGCTTATAATAAGTAATGGCCTAAGAATTACTTGCAGAAGATCAAGATAATTTAATTCCAAGCAGTCTGTATTTTAACCTGATTCATACACACAGAAGACACAAGTCTTGAGATGGAACTTCTTGTATAATAAGTTTGACATGGACTGTCACAGTTCAGTTTTAATAAGGTTTGAGATGAAGACTGTACAAATACGGTCTTCACTTGAGAAGACTATAACATGTGCTTTCAACATAATGCTACAGATTGTTTTATTTGAAACATGGATTGTGAATTATTTTAATTAGCCAGACAGTTTATCAAAAAGAGCATAACTCTAGTTCTGGTGATTGATGTTTAATTGCATTTTTCAGGGGAATAAAAGCAACGGCTTATAACAAAATGAAAAAACATCCACCAAACAGAAGAGGTATCAACTTTGAAGTGGGAGCCCAGTTGGAAGCCCGAGACAGATTAAAAAACTGGTATTTCTTATTTCATGATCAAACTTGGATACATTTTTTGTATTGCTGTCATGCTGTGTTGTAAACAAGGAATCAAAACCAACAAGTGTTCCAATTCAGATCCATTTGTGATTTAGCTGTTTATTTATTTATTTAGCTTGTTTGGCTTTATTCCAATAACATGCAAGGATATAATTTACCTGAACGTGCTACTGTATTCATGTGGAAAAACCTTTAAATTATTAAACTAATATAATGCCATGGTAACATTTGTCCAAGCTTTAATATACTGAACAAAAAAAAAATCTACATTTATATTGGTATTTACAACAAATTATATAAAGAACATTTTTTTAAAAAAAATTGGTTTGCTTTAGATGTAATGATGCCTTGGAGTGAAAATTAGCAGTGGGCTTCAATATTTACTACTTCCCTTCTCTTCCATGGCATACCTGGTTTAAGAGGCTTTTGGAATTTAATAAAACATGGATTTCAGGATATCTAAAGTAAAGAGAAACTGATTTAAGCACTACATGTATCAGGATTACTAATTAGAATCCTGGATTTGGACATTACACTAATCATGGATGGTTGGTTCTCAGAATCACCCCAAGATGCTCCTATAGGATTACATTTATGAAATTGTTTGTTGATTTTCATTGGAATACAAGAAATAGGTATAGTAAACTATAATATTTAATACATCACTCTTCAGTTATACCATCATCTTTCCAGCTTTGGTTTGCAACCAGATAATTATGAGCATAGTTCTCAACTGCTAAAAACTTGCACATCTTTGCTTCAAACTATTTTAGTGCAAGGTAGTGCAACTTTTTTCTCAGATGACATTTGCCTTTTGAATAGCAAGTTGGAAACCATATTTTAAAATGGACTGAACCAAAGTTAAAAAATAAGCATATTTTGAATTAAATATAAATTAATTGAATGTAATTAATATTATTCCTTTCCATATTTTTAATAATGTTACCTTTTTGTTATATTAAAATATTTGAAAGGGGTTTAATATAGTTTAGTCAAGGATCGAAGGGCTGGATGTCATAGGTTGTGCACATACAAGGAGTTGTAAGTGAATATTAGACCAGTGGTCCCCAACCTTTCTGGCTTTGTGACCCAGTGGAGGGAGACGGTATGGTTCTGTGAGAGTGGCCAGTATGCGCTCCTGCTATTCGTGCGAGTGGAGCTTTGTACATGAGCGGAAGTACATGCCACTCGCATGAAGGGAACTGCACACATGCGCTCGCCCAGCATTTTCTGTGGCCCAGTTCCAAACTGGCTGCGGTCCGATAGTGGGATGCAGCCCTAGGGTTGGGGGACCCCTGCTTTAGACTCATCTGCTTTATTTATTTTCTTTTTTCCATATGGCTCTGAGGATTGGTTAACCTCTATTTTTATCAGTTAATGGATTTTCTATAGCTGTAATTAATCTTGAGTTCTATTCATTCAATTTCTATAGCCGCTCATCTCCATCAGTGACATTCTGTTTATGTACAGTAGCTTGTTCTGTCAGTGTTGGTGGGAGTGTTGTTTTCTCCTTGGTAGTTTCTTGATTAGATCGTTGTTTACTGCTTGAGGAATTATCAGGGAGAAAGCAACACACCCATCAACACTGACAAGGCAAGCTATTGTATATAAACAGAGCAAACCCCACTCCCTTCTAATACTCAAGATGTTATCTAGTCAGGTAATGAAATGTTTGCAAACAACCAACTAAACTAAGCTCAGAAAGCACCAAAGAGCCTGTAGTTAACCTTGAGATGCATATATTCTCTTCTAATGGTTTGTAAATATGTTGAACAGTGTGTAGGTGCGTGCGTGTGTATAATATATATATACTAATATATATATTAGAAGCTATTAAATAAACAATTCAAGTAACATGTACAAGTAAATATGAATTATTAGAAGGAAAATGTCAATGTTAGTTAGGCAAACCATAATTGACATAACCCAATCATTTCCAGCATTGTGCCTTTCTAGACACAATTCTATTCAGCAATTATTTGATTGGATTTCTTTAAAAGGGGTAGACTTTTACAAGTATCAGCTTACACAGATTCTGGACTTTTTCTGTTTCATATATAAATTGAATACTTTACAATTAAAGCAAAATAGTTTGCAAGAAAAGTAAGTAGTCTTTGACCATTGACACATTTGAGCCTGGAATCTTATGTGATTGAGCAAAGCAGTTGTTAAACAATGTGATCACTTACTCAATGACTACAATTGTGGCTGTTCCAGTTGCATGCATTAAATGATCGTGTGTGTCCTTAAGTGGAGGATGGGTAGCTCGGGATATTGGAAGCCCACAGGCTACAGTGCCCATTGGCACGTTGAAAGCTGTTACAGGCCAGGAGGCCCCATTGGCTACCACTGTATGCAGTAAGCTTCCAGGAGACCTGGGCTGGGTACCAGGCGGCCCAATGGCATATGGAAATCTGTCAGGCTGGCTACAGGGCCCAGCAGCATGTATAAATTGCTTCATTTACCTTTGCATTTTGCTCCCAGACAATGTGAGACAAACTTCCTACAGAGGCTGCCTCGCACCATTCTGCAAATGGGTAGCACTCTTGCAATTGTTCAGAGGGCTTCTTTTCCAAATTGTGCAGTTTGGAGAAGGAGTGTTCCAAATGATCGCAATAGTGGTACCAGCTTTCCATGGTGTAGTATCAGTCCTAAGCCTCCCAGACCATGGCTTATTTCCATAGCCGATGGGCACTGTAGTAGTCATTCTGGGTCTCCTGCCTGCAACAGACTTCCAGGCACTGATGGACCATGTAGTGGCCAGTTTGGGCTTCCCAAGTGTGGTGGGATGGGGACTAGCTCTAGGTTCTAAGATTCCGAGGCTTTGTGCAGTCCAGGTTGGCAGCTGAGATGGGAGGGAGAGAGATGGGTGGGGGCAGTTGTAGTCCCCCTGTGTGATTGGTCATAAGAGTGGGCAGACCGCCAAATATTTCTTGGCCATCCAAATATTGTCGAGACAGTTCTTGGGGTTTATATGCTTTTTAACTGATGCAAACCTGGCTGAGATCATTACCACAATATTTATGAAAAGGTTAATTGTAAAACATTCAAGGCCTGTTGAGCAAAAGCATGAATAACTGTTGCCTCAGTATTTGTATTTGTACTTTATATGTTTTGCCACCCCTGCTAGGATTTGAACTGGAAAATGAAAAACATTTCTTCAGAATAATGTGAAGAAATTGTCATGAATAAGATAAAAAATCTTTTTCACAGATTGACAAACCTCTTAGAGTTAATAAGATATTGTAGGTCCCATTGGCTAGGGAGCTTAAACTTGGTGGGTCCTAACCAACAGACCTTTTAAAAATGATTAAATAAATGTGTAAGGATATACTGTTTAATGTGTATTTTCAGTTTTACTCAAATATATTTGGCAAAAAATACTTTACATTAACTTCGTTTATATAGGTATCCAGCTCACATTGAAGAAATTGATTATGAAGAAGGAAAGGTGCTTATCCATTTTAAACGTTGGAATCACCGCTATGATGAATGGTTTTGCTGGGACAGTCCCTATTTACGTCCTTTAGAAAAAATACAATTAAGGAAAGAAGGATTGCATGAGGAAGAAGGATCTTCAGTAAGTAAAAACATTGGTCTAGTAGCAGAATTACATGTCCACATAAATTATATAATTTAGAAATTAGAGGAACTTAACACAATTGCCAGTTTTGCTTTTTTATTGAACAAATAAGATAAAAATGTACAGATAGTCCTCGGCTTATGGTGACAGTGGAATCAGAATTTTTGTTGCTAAGCAATATGGTCTAAAATGTGGCTGCATCACTTAGTACTGATAATTCTGCAGTACTAGTTACTGTTGTTAACTGAATTTGTTGCAGTTGTTGGGTGAGGCAGCTTCCTACCAGCTTCCCACGATCAAAACAAATGGAGAAGCCAGCAGGAAGTTGCAAGTCTTAGACCAGCAGGCAGGTAAGTGGCTGCTGCTGTGAGAGATGGGATTTAAGGGGTGTGGGAGTGTGGTAAAGATGTGAGGAGATGTATGAGAGATATGCATGTTGGGGAGGATGCATGAGGTTGCAGCGTGGGTCAGGAAGGGGACCATTTGGGTTAAAGAGGATGCACAGGGGAGAGGTGTAGGTTGGGAAGGACTTGGGGTGCCTGAGGAGAGCCATATGCATTGGGAAAGAGATGAGGGGGTGCTGTGTGGGTCAGGGAGGATGCATTAGAAGTGCTACGTGAGTTGGGGAGGGTAGATGGTGTGTGTGAAAGGTGCTGATTAGGGAAGGTGCACAGATGTGTGTCAAAAGAGCCGCAAGGGGAAGGGTTGTACAGGTGATGGGCATGAGCTCAGAGAGACTTCCTCACTGTGGAAGACTTAACACATCCACCTGCAACCTTCCCTGCCTACTTTCCCATTGACATTTTGGGGAAGCCAGCAGGGACAATTTCAAATGACAATAGCGTAATTGCTGTGGGCTTAGTAAACAGTCTTAAGTGCAAATGGGTTCCCGGGTTCCCAGATTGCAATCCTGTGACTGGGGATGTTGCAGCTGCATAACTTCGGAGACCTGTCATAAGTCCCTTTGTTCAGCACAGTTCTAATTGAACAGTCACTGAACAAATGGTTATAAATCGAGGACTACCTGCAAAGGAAAATAAACCAGGAAGAAATGAAAAGCTTTAAACATAAACACAGATTTATTTTGCTTAATTATAACTATAAATAGTGTAATAAAGAATGATAACTTGGTTTCTATTAATGAGGCTAGTTTCTAATGAAAAGCAGATGAATAAAATGTATTGACTTTCACTTAGGGCTTCCATCATAACATTTTGCTGCTGAAAGTCAATTTTTCATAAAACCATATAGATAGTTACTCTGATGAATTTAATTTAGGTTAGCTTCTGATTAACTTAAAACAGAGTAGCAATATTCAGTTTTCAAATATTTGTGCCATTTCATAGCAATTTGTTAATTTTGATTATTTTAATTAGATAAAGCACAATCTTTGTTATGAGATGCTATGATTATTTTCTTAATAAGCTGCATAACATGTTTATAATGCAATAGAAAATAATTATATCTGCTGTTGACATTCGTTTTGTAACAATAGACTTATTATTTTAAAATTACAATGCAATAGCATATTTATTTTATACAACTTAGAATGATAAATGCTTCCTGTTTTTCTAGGAATTTCACATAAATGATCAGGTGTTAGCTTGCTGGTCTGATTGTCGTTTTTATCCAGCAAAGGTTACCTCTGTTAACAAGGATGGTAAGGCATAATATATAACTTTTTAATATCTGGAAATCTGTAGAGATTCTCAGTCATCCAGGTCATAGTTGTCCCAAAGGTGTTTTTCAGGAGGCAACTGGACTTTCTTCTTTTTTCTTTGAAGATGTTTCACTTCTCATCCAAGAAGCTTCCTCAGCTCTGACAGGATAGCAGGGAATGGAAGGATTTATATTCCTTGCAGACAGCTGGTAGTTTGCATCTTTTTAGAGGGTCATTGAAGCAATATCTGGAAGTATTCTCCATTATAGCATTTAGAAGTACCACAGAAAACACTATCATTCTTTTCATACTGTTTCTGATTTTTATGAACATAAAATATTTGTTGTAGTATTTTTTCTTCAAGATATATATCATTTATCTCAATGAGGATTTTAGGCAGATTAACTTCTTAAGTTACTGGCATAGGGTCTAAGAAAACTGACCTAGGTATGGGTCATTTTTAGAGATCACCTTCAGCTCTTTAGAATTTGTCTTTTCTGAATCAGGGCAGAAAATCATAGGCATCAGGGGGGATGGCAAAAAGAAGGGCAGATGGAGAAGTGTGTGATAATTGTGCAAATCCAATAGTTTACATGGTTGTGTTAGACATTTGGCACAAAGATGTAATATAGGTAGTCCTTGACTTACAACCATTCATTTATTGACCAATCAAAGCTACAATGGCACTGAAAAACGTGACTTACGACTGTTTTTCACACAACTGTTGCAGCATCGCAGGCTCACATGATCAAAATTAGGCACTTGACAACTGACAATTATAACAGTTGCACTGTCCCAGAATCATGTTATCCCCATTTGTAACCTTCCCAGCTGGCTTCCAACAAGTAAAGTCAACGGCGGAAGCTGGATTCACATAATGACCATATGATTTATTTAACAACTACAGTGATTTGCAACTGTGACAAAGAGTAAAGAAAAGACTCCCTGTGGATTTTACTCCACTAGTTGTCAACTGTAAGGGCAGTGCTCATCTCCGTTTCAAGGGCCATTGAGCCAGCAGATGTTTGTCCGAAGATGTTTCCATGGTCATGTGGCCAGCATGATGTCATGGAACACTTATCTTCCCACTGAAGTGGTACCTATTTATCTACTTGCATTTGCATGCTTTCAGAGTACTAGGTTCATTGGAGCTAAGGTGAAGACAGGAGCTCATTCCATTGCTCAACGCTTGGGTCTTGAATGTGGACCACCGGCTTTCCAGCCACCAAGCCCAGTTAACCACTGAGCCATCGCAACTGTAGCAAAAAAGATAGTAAAATGGGAGAAAACTGACTTAATAACTGCCTTGCTTAACAATGGGAATTTTGGGCTCAATTATATAATTACATTTCCTTGATTACATTGTAACATATGGCTTCATTGTTGTCATTATGCTTCATTAGAAGCATTACTTGTGAAAACTATAAGGTGAATGGAAAAAAGGATTTTAAAATATAATAGAAACTGAGATTTTTCCTGCATTAGAACAATTGTACTTTTAAAAAAAACTTAAGTGCAAAACTCAGTTGCAGAATTTTTCATATTTATTAAATAACCACAATGAAACAAGTGTTTATTCAGTATTTGCTTTTAATTTGCTAGCCACATTCCTTATACAACAGGCATGATATTTACAGTTGGAGGTGCCAAGCTCTCCTCTTTCTGTTTCAAGGGTCACAGCCATCTAAACTGCAGAGTGACTGAATTTTTTTCTTTCTTTCCTGAACATTATTATGTAACATGTTTTTTCCTGATAAAACTATTGATTTTCCACTTATCTTTGACCACCATCAGTGACATTTGCATTTGCTAGATAGGTCCTGAGCTGCTTCCTCCTCTTCTGTCTTTGGCAGTTAATATCCAAGGTTGCACTCTTCTGCTTTGTGGACTTGAGGCCACACTTGACAGGCCTTCAGCTCAATCCAAGTCAGTTTGCCACCCTACCTTATTCTTTATTAAAACCATAGATCTTCATCAGCCAGAGCTGCCTAAATCCATCTTATTGCCGAGCCATTACCTCCATTCTCATGATTCTTCCTAGAATTCCTCTCATAATTTTAGATTACCTCTAAGGACAGCCCAGTATCTATGGCCTCTTCTTCCCCTTTGGGAAGATGCCCTAAGAGAAAGTAAAATATTTCATACTCCCAGGTTCTTAATATACACATCAGTTCAAATCATTTGTTTATTTGGGTTTTTGCATGTACGTGAGAGCAACCAGTGGGAAGCCATGACTAAAAGCAGGCTGTCACACTAATTTTTTTCTTTTAAATTTCAGGAACTTACACTGTGAAATTTTATGATGGTGTGATTCAGACAGTCAAAAATATACATGTCAAAGCTTTTTCCAAAGATCAGGTAGGAAACATACTTTGAAATTTTATGTATGTCATATTGATCTTATTGGTCAATTTGATCAAATCAAAGTTGATTTGCAGTTTAAGGTATGGGCCACATTTGCATGTCATGCAACATTATGAATATGAAATAGCATATTTAGCAATTCTAGATTTATGCATTAATTACCTACTTGCATAATAGGAAAGAATTTTTTGCTTCTATTTAATCAGGGTTCAGCATATATGAGAAAAAGGCCTTTTTAAAATAAAAAAGCACACCTTGAAATAAATCTGTTTTTAATAACATATGAAGCTGAGATTGTTTGAATCAGTTTGTTACAATGTACTAGTCACACATCACTAACCATACATATATTCTTGTCAACATGAGAAACTTGATAAAGGAAAAAGCTTCCAAAAGTATCTAGGACATGATGAATTTTAATTATTTCCATATTTGTCTATTGCATTTGAAACATAGTTTGTTTGTTTTTTATTTATTTATTTATTTATTTACTTATTTACTTACTTACATTTATATGCCGCCCTTCTCCGGGGACTCAGGACGGCTTACAATCTTTGGAGCACATCCCACGCGCTCGGCAATAGCCTTCATTCTTATTGTATATG
>AZIM01001828.1:11992-35574 GCA_000516915.1 Ophiophagus hannah | reverse complement strand
AGAGAGAGAGAGAGAGAGAGAGATGAAAAGTATAACTCTGATAACACTGATTTAAGGATAACCACTTTGAATCAACTTGATAAAAATACCACAAATTCGACAGATCTTGTGTTCAAGCTTGATATTCCAGAAATACTTCCAATATTTGCTTTATGTATCTTTGGTTTGCCTTCCTTTTCTGTTTGGTGTGCCCTTTAATAATGGGTCATCGGTCATAAACAGGTAAGTAGTAACTGCTTCGCGCAAGCCAAGACTGATGGGTGAGTCTTCTGTTAGCGTTTCTTCTGGCAAGAAGTCTGAGCTAGACAGAAGAAAACATTTCTGAGCAGCATTGTTAAAAAAACGTAATGACTGGTTTTTTTATTATTTTATTTTATTTTGTTTCCAGTAATGCAGGCAAACAACTATCAGCATATTCGGCTTCAGTACACTGGAAAGTTTGCTTTTGCTAATGGCATGGATTTTTTTCCTCGTAGCAACAAATGCAATACTTCCTTGCTGCAGTGGTTTATGTTTGTTACAGCTAAGGATTCTGGAGTTTTAAAGAAACAACTAGTCTCATGGATTGTTTTTAAAATGATAATAGAACCAGTGTAGAGTAGTGACGTCCAGCCTTCTGGGCACCAGGGACCAGTTCCACTGAGAGGTTTTTCCATGGACCGGAGGGAGCATCATTCATGTGCATCCTGTGGATGGGGCTTTACTTGTTTGCGCAGACCGGTTGCTGGCATGCTGCTCACCAGTGCTCATCTACAGACATTGGGGAGCCCTGGTGTAGAATACTGGTTACATTGTTGAACTAGAACTCAGGAGACCTCAAAGTCACCTTCAGCTGCAGAAACACCTTGAGAGATTGAGTCAATCATAGTTTCTCAATTTGCCAGTGCCACAAGTCCTGGGAATAATTGAAGGAATGCTAGAACATAAAAAGATGCCCTTGCATCTGCTGAGTTAAATCAAGGTCATTAAGGAATTGGGATGCTGAAAATGACAGCTGCTTCCAGGAAGCATGGGAAGCAGTCCTGAGCATTCCAGGTCCTGCTGGGGTCGGGAAGGGGGGCATCACAGTATTCCCATGGTCTGTCATAAGGGTGAATGACTACTGGCACTGCCACTGAATGGTCTTAACTTTGATAAATGGTCTTGTTTCCCAAGGACTACCTGTACTCATGCCTTGGTACTTGTCTGGATTATTGCAATGCACACAACATGAAACTTGAAAGACTATCGGACACTATTAACTAGTCCAGAACTAGCAATTTTGAGTTTCAGATTATTTGCCTATGTAACACCTGTCAGTTTTTCATAAAACTTAAGATATGTTTTCTTCCATGGGTTGGGGAGACTAAATTGTACAAACATGATTTTGCAAAACATTAGAAGTTTGTTACCAAAATTTGAACAGTCCAGCCAGCCATATTGAGTTCTTGATAAAGGTTGAGTATAGGTTGAATATAAAAAATAAAATAACCTCTTAATCTGTTGCCAGTTGAGAGATTTTTTTACTTCCACAGGTTTGGGAAGATTATGAAACAAGCTGGAACTAGCTCCTTGGATGAAGCACGGTGTCTTCAAACAGCAACATAAGCCAGCACTACTTTCTATTAAAGAGAATAAACAGATTTTCATATATAGGGTTTTCTCAACCTACTGTATTTCAGTGAAAAAAATCCAGCTGCAAGAGTCATGTTGCTTTTTCAGCTTTTATTTTCTTGGTGAAAATACCCAACTTTAAAAATAATTCTTACAGCATGATCACATAACAGACCTAGACTTTTATCACATTCCTACAAATCTTGTTTATTAAATTTCTATAGCTAGCCATCTCAGCCAAATGACTGGGTGGCTTAAAATTCTAAAACCATAAAACAATCAAAAACATTCCAAAAAGAAATTCAGCAGCCGATAAAGTTAACCAACTAACAATATAGCCAAGAAACAGCCCTTAATTCTGAGCCTTAGGCTGGGCACAGATAACAACGAATGGTAGAACTGATTGACAAGCAAAGGTCAAATTATTAAAGAGATCACATGAAGAGCTGAAAAACAACTGAACTTCAAAATTCCCTCTGACAGGTTTCTGAAAAGGTATAAATATACCAATTTTCCCAAATGGTCACCATTTTTTATCCAGACTCCATATTTTAAATTATAATAAAATAAATAGCAATTAGAATTCCAGAAAATGGTACTCTCAGAATCAAGAGTTTGGTGTACAAAAGTTATTTTTCACTGAGAAAAAGCCAGGAATGTGGAATCTTTGTAACAGATCTTTGGCCATTTCTACATTACATCCAACAGTTTTTAAAAAATTTTCCTAGTGGCCTAACATGCTGTAAAGCAATTCTGTCTCTTCTTTTCTAACATGCACATTTACAGAGAGAGATTGCCACAACCAGAAACTGAAAAGAATATATAATTTGCTTTATAATTAATTAAAAAATAATTACCAGAATAATAGTCCACCAGTTCATGCAAGCTTGGGAAGGTAAGGCTGGGGGAGAGATAAAGCCAGCTGTTTTCCAAACAGTTAATGCGGTAGTGTTTTATACAATTCCGGGATTCATGATTTGTACATCTGATTGATAAAGAGTAGCAACCTGTTTATCAGAATAAAACAATCTGTAACATTTAGACAGAAAACAAGTCCACCCAATCCTACTGCTAACGCAGATTAATGAAATGTATGTTTCATTAAATACTTTTGAAAGCAATGTGATTTTTTCTCTGTTGTTTAGAGTTGTGCTAGTATCCTTAAAACTTGCATTATGTCTTAGTTGAAGAAGAAAGTTTAACTATTAAATTCAAAGCTTAATTAGATGTTATCCCATCTAATCCATGGTAGACCATGCGAAGCTCACACAGTGAGGAAATATAAGGTACATCAATAGAACTGGGAAATTTCTTTGGACATTATCTAGAATCCATACCTTTCTTCGCTTGTCTCTTTCTTATGATGAAAGAACCTTCCTGGTTTGCAGGCAACAGCAACAACTCCTCAGCTTTGGCTCGATCAATGCCATCATAGAGCCACCTGAAGACAAAAATACTGCAGGGATCAGTTACCTATGTAAAATATGTGTAAGTTAAGGGGGAAACTACTTTCCTTGAGGGTTGAGGATCTCTTGGAACACAGAACACTCCCCCCCTCAATATTCTGTGATGTTACTTCAGATAGAGAAAAACCACAATGCTTACCTATGTGAAATTTTAGCTATGTTGTTGCTAGGTACACAGCATTCTTTGCCAGTTGCTACTGACTTGACTTGACACCATTCACACTCTCTGTGGGAGAAGAAATGTAACTTAAAGCCATGATCTCAAGTAAAATTCTGCTGTACTTCAAGTTCCATTTTTTTTCCTTCTAAAATTCTGGTCAAGGAGCAGGCTTTGTCAGCAGAAAAATGTTCCACAATTATCCCTTTCTTGGGACTACATTGGCACCCAAAGAATCCAGACTTTAAGCATGAAGGAGGGAGGGTAATTTAACCTTCTAGGTGTGTTAGGTTTACAATCCCCAGGCTGACCAGCTACATGGCAACTGGAAATTTTGGGAATTATCATATTAATGCAAATGAAGATCAAGTTGAGAAAGGCTGAATTAGCCCTTCTAACTACTCAGAGGAGACCTCAAATAATTTAGGCCAGCAGCTCCATAAGTACTCCTAGTTTATTTTTTATTAATTTATATATTTTGTGTATGCTATTTTAAATTTTAAATAACAGTAACATTAAACATAAATGCAATATTGTAACATGTAAAGAGGAAAAATGGAGAATCAGCAACTAATAAACTAATTTGGACAGCTAATACTAAATAGATATGAAAAACAAAATAAGGTTTGACCATGGATGTTTTCAAAATTGGATTTCTCCACAGTGGGGATCTCCCTAACCTCTCCAGGATACATCCCTCTTGATGGCTACCATAATATTAACTGCTCTGCTTGATGCATACCTCACGTGTTTTGTCCCTTGTCTGTTAATACTCACTCAGATAGCAAACTCAGCTGTTCCCCCATCCTTAGTACTGGCTCTGTGTCTCTAGAAGGAAAATCACTGACTGCAACAATCATGGGGAAATTGGCAACTGCAGATTAAAAGAAAAAATAAACACCAACCAGATTAATCTGTGATTTTAATCTCTCAATATTTGAAGTATTCTTGCAAAGTGCTTTACATACTGTAATGTCTCATTTTAAGATTATCTCACAGCTTCCTCTAGACTAGAATGTAGAAAACGATATGTTGATAGAAGATAGTTCCCAGCAAAATTGAACAACTTTATTACAACACCAAATTGTTTCCCGTTTATTTGTGGTCAACACAGAACATTTCATTATAGCACTACATAATTCGAATCCAGGATTCTACAAAGCCATATTTTTATACAAATGTACTCAGATTAAGATGTTTCCCTTACTGCCCTCCTCCCAGGCTGAAGCACTCAAGTGAGAATGCCAGACAGCACTCTCTATAGCCAGGCGCTACGGGTGGAATTCCCTTGTCTTCACTTCATCTTGTCTACCTCAACTTTTCATTTTCAACTGCTTACCTGTTAGTTAAAATCTTTTAAAACTGATCACCTGTTTTTTACATCTATTTTACCACAACTGATGATGAATACTCATCCTAATGGCTATAACTACAGTAATTAATATTTTTGCTACTTATTTTATCATTTAATTCTCTAACAATGATACTAGAACTGGCTCTTTTGTTTTTAAGTCACTACCACTACCATTTTTTTTCCTACTAAACCAAACTGAATATCTCTTGTAAAGTACAAAGATTAATTAGAAACTTCCTGTGATCTTGACACTATACCTCCGTGATGAAGCGAAAACCTGCAACCTCTTAGTGGCTCATGTTTAGTCTGTGCTCTACCAGATTCTTCTCACAGTTACTATCTCTAAGGCAAGTCTCGTACTCATGCATCTAGTTTTTCCTAGCTAAGTGTACAATCTTCCATTTCTCACATTTGGTTGTACTCCATTTGACTCTTGAACTTGTTTTCTGGATTGTTAGCAATTTCCTCCCCCACCAGTTTTTTGTCATCTGCAAATTTAAGAACATCCCTCGTATTTCCTCTTTTATAGAGATGTTGAAGAGTCCTTCGGTCAGGACAGAACCCTGAGATACCTTCTTCCATGTGGATATAGACCCATCAAAGAATCCAAATTGGCCAACAGCAAATCCATCTGGTAGTGGGATAATCTGTCCCACATTGTTCCTCAATGCCGTATTGTGGGACAGACTAAATCGTTATAGTTGCTATGTTAATGAGTTTCATGTTCAATCAAGGATTTAGAATTTCTCAACCAAAATTAATAAAAGCTGCTAGATAACTACCATGTAAGTGCTAAAGACTTCCATTTCCACTGGCACACAGAACCAGATCATAGTACATGACATAAAATTTCACAAACAATATGTATGTATATACGTATGTATATCGTGTGACTGTAACCTTTCAGGTAATAAATCACATGACTTGTTATGTATGAAAATAAATCATTGCATATAAAAATTAGGTGTCCAGAAGCCTATAAATATTTCCCTCTATTTTTCTGCATGGTCTTTTCTTTTTTCTCTGTCCCGCAAAATTAATATGAAGCATTGACTAAGGAGATAAAGATTAAATCTCTCCTTTGCTGTTGTAGACAGCCATGTTGGTGTACTGCTTAAGTCAGCAGACTAGAAACTAGGAGACTATGAATATAGTCTGGTATAGGCACAAAATCTGTGGATATTTGTATGTATTGTTGTTTTAAGACTCAGACTGATGGTAGCACAGCATGATCCCTACCTGGCAGGTTTACACTATAGCTCTGGCTGTGACTTGTGTTCAGTTGTGGGCTTGTCTGGTTAGCAATCTGTTTCCTCTTACTGGGCAAGCTTCCCATCACAATTTGTTGCTAACAGCAATCTTCCAGAATACCACTCAGAGAGGCCTATCAACAAAAGGCAGAAAAGAAACATAAAAAATTTACATTGTTGTTCTTGAAAACTGTTAGGAAAATGCAGAAGAAGCCAAATGCCATTACAATTAATCAGCTGCCATTTTCTAGTTTCTTCTAAGGTACATGTTTTATTAGTGTTGAAAGTATTAAATCATACCACAAACAAGAAACAATAACCTCTGACGGCAGGGGGAGGGAGAGTAAGATGACCAATTCTCCAGCATGGATAGATGAATATTGCTCAGGAATACAGTATCTATCTTACATCAGGAAAGTAATTAAAAAGTTGTCCTGAATTTAGGGCATCATAATTAAGATGGCTTCCATCTTAAAGCCTTTTTTCCTAAGAATTTGCCTTTAAAAAAAGCTTCTTGCCCTGTAACCTGGAAGGCATGAACTTAATAACTAATACTGAAATGTTCATGTTACGGTAGTAAAAAAAAGTTGTTTTATTTATCTGCTACTAGTATAATCCTATGAATAAGTTCAGAAACATCCCCAGTGCTGAAAGTATCTTTTTCTATTGGAGTTTGTTAAAAGTTGATGGCTCTTTCCTGAACACAAAAGTATGGGGTTTTATGCTCTTCTTCTTCATCCTACTTCTCTGGCTTCCACTGTGCTACTCCCAGCTATCATCTTTACATTTTACTACACAGTAAGAAGCTATACCAGTCCATGAGTTTTTGTACGATCATGCAGTTGTTTTTAACTTTCTCTATTTAAAAAGTATTCTAGTTAGAGTATAATATCTCATATTTTTGTTTAACTCAAAATGGTTGGACTCACCTGTCATTATACCATAGCCAGATCTTCCGATAGGTGATGCAGGGAATTCTTTCAATGTAGCAGCTCTGGAAATCAGTGACAACCACCAATTCTAACCAGAACACAATTCATATGGTGCTCCAGAGAAACCCCAGCCTTTTTCTTCAGTGAAAATTTCTCAGAATACAAATGTCATTGAGTTGCCTGCAAACTATTTTTCTATTGGTTTGGATCTTTGCTGCAGTCTTTCAGGCAACCGTTGTCATGCAGTATACAGGGCCAAATTAATATCAAAACAATTGTTATCTTGATCCTTCTTCATGCCAAGCAAACCCAAGCATGATATACAGCACATTAGTATAGCTTTTTATAGTTTTGAGTGCATGTTATTAAGAAGTGTTAAATTCTGAGAACTCACAAACAGTTCAGTTTCCGCTGACGTAATGGAAAGGTGGTTGATGGCTGTTTCATTTTTCTCCACAGAAAACCACTGTGTGATAAATTATATCCCTAAGACATTGCTATTAGTGCGCAGCATTCTAAAAACATTGCACAATGGTAGAAAGTGCACTCTATGCTATAGTCAGATTGTTTTAAAATTCTTTTAAGGAATTAAAATGATAATGTGAGCATTGCAAAGTAAATCTCCAAAACAATCTATTTCTAAGAAGGCTGTTAGGATCACATAGCCACCCAGTTATGAAAACAACTTCTTGGTCGGTGCTGTGTTTTGCAAATCTTCTCCATAGAACATAAAAGGTGGAAGGGATAATCAGTTTTACAGGGGTAAAATCTGTGGTAAATGGATGGTTTGTAGGTCATCTACCATGGCAACTATTTGGCGAATTCACTGTTTACTCTCAATAATTTCAAAAGTGTCTTCAGATTCCAAAGTGTGGGGATTAGTGCATGTTAGTGAATAACAAATTCTTACACAGGAGAAAAATGGAAGTTCCCTTGAAGGCAATTCACTTATCTTAGACTTAATTTATTCTTAAAGTGGACTTGAACTCATTGCAAGTGAAGCATACTCAAGTTTAAATATCTGTCACCATCTTGCCACCTTAAAACTGACAGAATAATGTTAATATGCCACTGGAGGCTTTGGGGTTAGTTAGTCCTGGCTGGTCACTTATGAAGTCTTATCAGTCTCAGTAGCCTAAATTATCATTACTTCCAGCTGAACTATAACCCTGTACATTTCTGTGTGCACAAACACTAACCACATCACCAAGCTTCTGACAAACCAGAGCAACAATGATTGGAAGGAAAGGTGGAGCCAGAGATCAGTGACATTAACGTATTTCTGTTCTTGCTTGGTCGGCTTTCTTAGATCTTGTACGTTTTGCTAACATTTAAAGCCAGTTAAGTTTGTGAGAGTAATAGTCTCGTGCCCAATTATTTTCAGATAAGTTGTTTTCTCTGCAATGCTGTTCCAAAAAAGAATATGGCTTCATAATTTTAACCAAATCATACCAAACCAAATTCTTTGAACACACAGGCTGCAAACACACTTTTTAGAGCATACAGGATTCCAAATGAAGCAGTTTGAACCATGAACAGTTAGAGTGCCTCAGACCTCCAACACCAGAGCTTTAACCCCACCCCCACCCCCCATTAAATGAAAATTCCACTAAGGAGCTGTCTGACAGCGTAATTAATCATAGCTAGAATTTATGCAAAGGAGAACTCACAAGTCATGTTTGGAACAATCTTGGCTTTCAATTTGCATATCACACATTTGCATATGCTAATGCGAGAGTAGGCAGAGTGGGGTGGGGAATCAGGAAAATATGTGCACACTGGATATTAATACAAAATTAGAAGTTGATTCATGCATGGTAAAAAAAGATACCAGAAGACTGTCTCTGATTTCTTAGATCCTGTTATTGCATATATTATTTCTGTTGAAAGTTTTATTAAAATTTGGGGTTTTTTTATTTAAAATGTGCTATTTTTTTAAAGAATGTTTATTTCTTAAGAGGAAAGAAAAATATACATTTCTAGTTTGTTTTTGGCTGGCCTTCTTCAGTCTTTTCAGCTTCTAAATCTGGATTCCATCTGAGGGGAGAAACATATTTTTCTGAAGAGAAGAAATAAATGCCTCTCCTCTCTCAGTTTTTTAATTTGCTGCCTCCTCTCCTTTTGCCTCTCCTCATTACATTTCTTAAAATTTGCTTCTCTATTTGACTTCCAGGATTTGGCTCAATTTTTCAGCCTCTTTTTTCATAAGACCTGTGGTGTCTGAGCTCCCAGGCAGCCCTCTTGCTTTCCCTCTTTTTGCTTCCTATCCAACATTTCTATTTGATTGGCAATTGGCTCATCAGAAAAAGGAGGAAAGCTGCTAAATTTTTGTGCTATTTTTAAGCTCAGGAAACTAATTTGATCATTTTGGAATTCATTTTGGAATTGTATATCAATATTATCCAATGATATATTAGTGTGCTCTTTAAAAGACAAGTCAAAAGGGAGGAAAAAAAGACACAGAGACACCTTAACAATTAAAACTGATTATACTTTATTTAACTGGTTTGAATCCCCCCCACTGAATCTGACATTTCCTGAAGTTCTTGGCCTTATAAACAATACATAACAGTAAAAAGTAGATAATCTGCCATAGTTTCATGGAAAATGCAGCTACATTTCTCTTCCCTGTAACAGCAATCTCACTGTCTAACAGATCATAGATTTTTTCTCTCCCAGCTAAAATCAGAAAACACAAAATTATTGTGAATTCAAGAAAATAATATGATTTAGGAACTTTCTAATTCTCATGGTAAAAATTTCCCATATCTACCAGAAGCAAAGAATTAAATTTAATAGCATTGCACGGAATGAGTGTATGTGCGCATCGGTGCTTGCACACACGCAAACAGAGATACCCTATATAAATACATATGTAATTTACAGGCCATAAGCAGAGCACACTTTTACAATATAAAGTACATCAAAGCATTCCTTTAACTAGTATTTAAATGAAACAAGTTTTATGCAACTCAAGAACAACAAATATTTCAGTTTAGATATTTCCCTTTTGTATTTTTAGTAATGCATCTGCTTGAGAGAAAGGCTACAAAACTAGCTATGGGTTCAGAAATCCTGAGTTAATTCTATTCTATAGTCTTTTTAGAATTATATTCTGAAATCCCAGTGAAGCAGATTTTATTTCCAAAACTGCCTGATTCTTAGTGCATTTAATTTTAATCTATTTCCATCAGAATATAAATTATATATATTTATATGTGTGTGTGTTTGTAGGAAAATACATATTATTTTCCTTGTAAGTTAACAGAAAAATTTTCGGTAATAGTCCATAGTAAAATATTTGTTTAATGAAAATAGCGGAGGAAAATTTACCTAAAGAACCAAATGGTCTTTCACAGATACAGAATTATTATAATTAATACATGTTGAGCTAGTCTTTCAAGTACAGAATGAATAATTTTACATTTTATATGTATTCATTCAAGATTAGTCTTCAGTCCCCACATACAGTTAGATGGCAATGAAACCCATCAAACTAAATGAGGTTTACTTTAGTGTCAATATGCATAGCATTGTCTTCTTACTCACTCAACTATTCAAAATCAGAATTTAGAATTAAGTTGTTCAATTCGATATAATTTAACTTAATTCAATAACTATAAATATATCTCTGAACTAGTACATTTGATTCCCTTTAAAAATTAAAGGTGCATAATTTATTGTCAAAGTTACTGATCACTTGTGAAAATTAAGATATTTGGCTTAGTATCTTTTTTTCAACTTCAGAATTTTGTTTTCAGCTTTAGGAACTTGTTGTATAGGGTGTTGGGAATTATACTAAATATCATCTGGTTCCATTTCTAAATCTTTTATATTGTAACTTTGCCTATTTTATAGTGTGTAAATCCTTTACACACAGTTGAATAATATGCCCTCTTTGTTGGAAATTAAGCTGGCTAAATACCTCATTTTTCTTGTAACCTAATGGTCCTAGTGAGAGATGCTTCTGAACAAACCAACAGGAAAGAGCTTCCTTTCTCCTGCTCAGTTATGAAAGATAGAGCTCTTGTATAACTCATACATTATGTTATGATCTCAAGAGTTGGAACAGAAATAGATCCACTCTTGGAGTTCTGAATCGAAGGTGTCCTCTCTAATCAGAACTCCAAAGACACTGTTAGGATCACAGTCAAAAGCCTTAAAGTCTTTCAGCAGAAGCATACTAGAAAGCAATTCTAAGTGAAAAAAAAAAAAAACACAAAAATTATCATCTGAATTTCCAGAAGACTGGAGAGACACATTGTTCTCAGATGATCGGATAGCACAGGAGGCCAGGAGAAATGAAGACATCTTCATCTTGCCTAGCACCATGAAAGTTAGTAGTTAATGGATGCATACAGATGTATACAATTTCAGTGGCAAGCCCACTGTGGAAGCGCATTTACCACACTTATGACAGACACATTATTTCTTCATATTTAACTGAGAACAAGCTAAATTTGGATTTATACAGCATTAATTAGCAAGCCCTTGCATCACCCATGAAAGTATTTCTTTCCCTTGCATGTTACAGAGCAAGGTTCTGCACATAGAATTAATTGGCTGAACCAAACTGTCATTTTTAAGAAATCAAAACCACCACCACACCAGGGAACATCTTTTAAAGAGCACCAAGTATTTCAAGCAGATAAACATGAAGGTGTGATGGAGAGGTGGAAGAAATTACACAAAATGAGCCGTTTCCTTGGGGGGAGGGGAGAAAGGCAAAAGGAGAGACCCAGCTTTTGATCTAGAGCCTGCAAAAAATACATCAGAGCTCAAAAGTAACTCCTGTACCTCCAGCAGCTATTGTTCGGTATATCTGTAGGCAGCTAAAGTTTCTGTACAAACGTAACTAAATAAAACATCAAAGAGACAGGTGAAAAGTTAGCAGGCATAATGAGAGGGGAAAACCTGTTAATGCCACTTATTGGATGGGTGCAGAAAAGAGAGAAAATGAATGGTCTGGATTCACATGCTTGCTTAACAGGATACTTCCATAGTCTGAGGATTGCCATGGATTTCAGTAGTTTCAGGTATTCCCATGTTTGCCTCCTTTAGGTTGTTGGCTTGAAACCGTGCTTGAGTGCTTTCTCCTGAACCGACACTTGAAGATGACTGGGTCCTGGAACGGATCAACCTGGTCATGCTTGCAGATGGCACTGTAAGGAGACAGGAAAGTGAATGCCAGAAATAATAAATGTTTTTTTAAATTGCCTCAAACGTCTTATAATCGAGGAGGCACAAAGAAAAGGAGAGCTGCTGCTGAAAAAAAAAATCAGGCATCACTCTGTTCACAGTTCATTAGTCTGTACTTGCTGTGGTAAAATGCAGGAACATTTGTATGTAGAAAACAGCTTAAACCCTTTCTCATTTTCAGATCTTGCTTGCAAATAAACTTCCTTTTCATTCCTCCCTCCCAGTTGAGCTTAATGTTCACTTTTACTTCTACTTGTACCTGCTTTCTTAGACATAGCCTCCAACTACCTCTCTATTTTGCTGAAGAGTTAGGAATAGTGTTTCTCCTACATTTCATTCTACTTTCAGAAGTGAAAGCCTATGATCAGGGAACACTCTGATACAGTCAATCGGCAAAAACATTCTGTGCAAGGCAGTCATGCCCTCTCCCCTCTATACATATGCCTATGAAGCTTTTTCAGAAAGCTGGAATTCATATATTTGATTCCTGCACCACCAGCTAGCTGCAAACCATGCAATAGTCAAACCAAGGCAAATTAAACCACTAAAAAGGATTGTAGCACAAAAAGTGTACAATGAGGTGGCCTAGAGTGCGAAAGATCACCAGGCCATGCTGTAAGCGGCATAATGCATAAGAAAAATGGAACTCAGCCAAACCAGACATATACTTGTAGATACCTGGCTCAGTGTTCAGGTGACTGAGCTGCATGTAAGGGACTGGAAGCAGAGATAAGAGAGGGAATGGGAAACAAAGTTAGGGAAGTTATAACAAACTTGAGACAATGTACGCACTGCCTGACTGTAAGCGTTTCCATATTTTGAATTTTATAACTTTAAGAGTTGCTTAGTAAAACAATAAAGAATATTTTGGGCAGTTTATAATACAGTTTCAATTGTTTGACTTTCACTGAACCTGATATTAATTTCCACATTGGAAAAATGCTAACATATATTACTGTACAGATAAACATTTTAAGAATAGCCTACGTATCACCTCTGCCACTAAAGTTATTGGTAAGAAAAACTATAATGGTAATCTTTTAAGCACAGGTTAGATATTTGTCCCTCCAAAACAGCCTATAGGAAACTAGATCCAAATCTATTCAATAGAGAACAAATCACTAAAAGGTAGAACTGTCATTCAAGGACTGATGATTAATCCTCCTTTACAAATATCCTTTACAAGTACTGTGGTAGATAAAACTATCTTACAACTATCTTACAACTATCTTACAATACAATAATGTGTATGAATTTATGATGGCCAAAGTGCAGAATAGGATCTATGATTGAGAAATAAATAATCTCAGTCACTTAGTAGGCTCTAAATTGAAATTAATACAAAGACAATATATTATCACTTACTGTAACCCATTCCTTGAACGAAGTATTTGAAAGCTTCAGTTAGCTTCCCAGGCTGGAAAATAAAAATAATAATCAAAAAGCATAAGCAAGTATTGCTAGATACAATTTGAGGCATGTTAATATATAACTGAATGGATAATATATATATTTGGGTGATTTATATATATTTGTTGATTTTCAGGATATTTTCCAGTCTAATTTTCTATTTTTTCCTTTTGTTGTTCATTTTGGTATTTCATAATTAATTTGTTAGATATTACAAATACTTTTGGTATTTTAAAAAAACTGCAATTAAAAATCGTAATAAATGATAAGATGGATATCTTTTAGATGCATTAAGTATGACAATTCCTAGAATAAGAGCTTACCTGAACAACTTGGGGCAATCCCCCACAATCTGCCATCTGAAAGAGAAAAATGGATGGTCAAATAAAAATAATAATAATTGAGTTATAAATCCATTAAGTGGTTCCATCATAGTACTATAGAGAGACAGGCAAAAACTTCTATTTCCAAGCACATAACATTTTAAAATTGAACTTTTTCCAAGTAAATCCAAGTCTCTGGTTTACTGAAAATGGGAAACAATAAAACATAACACTGGCAAAAAAGGAAAAGACAAAATAGATATATGAAACATGTAATAAATGCACTCACACCCACTCTTATACATACTTACTAGGATGGATACACTACATGCCAGGACTTGTTCTTTTAAGGTGGAAGTGATTTGTGAACTATGTTGGCTAAAAATTTATAAAATTAATATTGGAGGGCTGTAAACATATATAAATCCCTAGATATCACTACAGAAGTTCTTGCCTTACAACAATTGGGACTGAAATTTTGGTCACTAAGGGATATAGTTGTAAAGTGAGACATCACGTGACTATATCGCTTAGCAACCGCCAGAAACCAGCCTGGTAATCCCTACTGCCATTGTTATTGGTTTCTACCAGTTGTTAGCTGAGAACCCATCCCAATCCAAGCTATTCTGGGTTTGGTCCCACCCAGCCCCAAGCTTCAGTAAGGTTTCCAATGCCCCCCACCCACCTATCTCTTCCACTATCTCTGCCCTTTCAGCTGCCCAGCTGCAGGCGGCAAGTGGCTCCAAACCCGTCATGCTCCAGGAAGCTGCAGGCACCCCAGTCCAGTCCCAATTGCCCTTGCTAAACTGCACACTGAGACCCCTGCCGCCATGCCACCCAGGCTCACCTTTGCTGATGTTTTCTTGCTTCTGGCCCTTGGTTCCTTTTTCACAATACAAAACCATCCCCAAATAGTCCAGAGTATGGCAAAAAAGTGGTATTTTGGCATGTTCTAGCTCTAGGAGAGGTGCCTTCCCCCCTTTTTCATCATGCAAAGCCAGCTCATATGGCTCAGCAGCCAGACCAGACATGCTTTATCAGCAGCGGGGGTAACCTGGGGCACTACAGTGCAGGGTGATAGGAGACCAAAAGGGCACAGATGTGGAAGGAAATAGGTGGGAGAATTGTAGCACCCCTGTGGTTGTAAGTATGAGCAGACTGCCAAGCACCCTAATTTTTATCACATGACCATGGGGGCATTGCAGTGGCTATAACTTTGGGCCTGGGTGATAAGTCACTTTGTTCAGTGCCATCATAACTTCTAATGTAATTTTAAACAGCTGCTGAATGAATAGTTGTAAGAAACCAATCCCCTTCTATAGGCTTCATATAAAGCCCACAGTAGGGGATCACTTGTCATCAGAAAAGTCTTTAATTTTTGGTTACCTTCAAGAGTGTTGTATTTATTGGATCTAGGCGTGAATTGCATTCAACCTACGAAACACAAAATAATGCATATACATGTAGTTATAGCTGTAACTATAATTCAAAGCCCCAACGGCAACAGTATCTATATATTAAAAGCAAAACTTAAAACTAAAATACTATAGTTACAGTCACTAATTTTAAAGATAATATTCCTGTCTTTCCTGTAATAAGGGTTTAATTTCAGCATCTGACTGCTAGAACAAACCTGATCCCATCACCACTATTTCAGCAGCTATAGTGGTGAATTGCATGTTGGACTCAGATCTATGTTCCAGTGGTGGGTTTCAAAGTAGTTTACCACTGGTTCGGTGGGTGTGGCTTGGTGGGTGTCCTTTGTGCATGCATACTCTTTACGCTTTGCACACGTGCCAAACGTGCACTTTGCACAAGCGTCAAACACGCGCTTTGCACATGCATGAGACTTTCCTACTCACCTCCTGCAATCCTGCACGCTCCCTGTGTCTCCCACAGGTGACGCGTGGCACTCTGCTGTGCCGCACAAAGCAGCTATGCTTCAAAAGCAGGACGTAAAGGTCAATATGGGACCCCGGCCGGGCGGGTGGGCCCAATAGCAGATCGTCTGAGAGAACCAGTTCAGTCTCAGCTGATCTTAGGTGCTACCGGCTCGCCAGAACCGGGTCGAACCGATAGTATCCCACCTCTGCTATGTTCCATACCCACTCAGTCCAAAAATTCACTGGGCATGTCTCTCTTTCACAAACTAATTTTTACACAATTGTTATCAAGACTGTTATCAAGAAGAAAAAAAAAGAAAGAAAAGTCCCAGGTACTCTGCAACATGAAGAGTCTAATGTGGATGAGAGTAAGAATCCTTAAACCTTTAGGAAGTGACAAATCCAATTCATATGGCCAACTCCTTAAGAGATGCTTTTGGCATTTGCTTTGTCTATATATACAACATGTAGACTAAACCAACTCAGAGGAGTACAGGAAAGCATGCAATTTAGATCGTCTCCATTGAAATCACAAAGTGCTATGTGGTCCTGAAGATAGAAATATTCTATTATTACCATTTTGAAAGGAAGATTCAAACTTCTTTAGATACTTATATTAATATGTAACTGTTGAGATTCCCCCACTTAGGAACCTTTGCTTGTATCTTATATCTTAAAATACAAAAGGCAGCCTATATTAAACAATTATATTATTAAAATGCAGATAAATTATTTGCACGCTTCAAATAAAGCAAATTCCAAAATTAACTTCCTCCAGTAAAGGAAAATTTGAAAAAGTCTAGATGAAATTACAGCATGATAGAGTTGAGGAAATGTCTAAGTAATGATTAGGTTACTTACCACAGCCTCAACTGCAGGAGAGCTGTCTCCAACTACTAATAAGGCAGGGCACCTGTAAAGAAGAACAGCTTAATCTATACAATCATCAGCTGAGTTTTCTGCAGGTTCCAAAGCTTTCTCAAAATGCTGGAATTAACTGTATTATACACAGTTGATAGCAGAACTGTGTGCTATCAGCCTTGGTGGCACAGTGGTTAGAATGCAGTACTGCAAGCTACTTCTGCTAAGTGTCAGGTTGCCTGCAATTTGGCAGTTTGAATCTCACTAGATTGACTCAGCCTTCCATCTTTCCAAGGTTAGTAAAATGAGGACTCAGATAGTTGGGGTCAATATGCTGATTCTGTAAACCGCTTAGAGGGCTGTAAAGCACCATGAAGCGGTATATAAGTCTAAGTGCTATTGCTATCACAATGCAAATTCCATTCCTTATATGTGTACAAAATGATTATGTACAAAATAATGTATGTGCTGCAATGGGGGATGTGCTGCAATGCTTTCACCATTTGCCATTCTGTGATGTTCCCCACAGATATACCTGATTAGCACTAATACCATCTTCTGTTGTCAAAATCCCGCTTTTTAATCTTTTGATTATGCTCACATCTGGATCATGTTTCATTAAACAACATTAAACCAGAACATATAGGGCACGGGTGTCAAAAGTTGATTGCATCACGGGCCAGATCGTGACGTATCACAACAATTTTTTGCCTTTGCAGAGCTGGGGTGGGCGTGGCCTGCATGTGATGTATCTGGCCCACAGGCCAACAGTTTGACAGGGCATCAAAATATGTTCATACGCCATTCATTTCATTGGGGACAGAGCCTTATGAAACAAGTCTTCCCAGTCTTGCTCAGCCTTTCTTTACAATACATAAACTAATATATATTGGCCATAAAGTTCTGAAATACTTTGCCATATATCAGAGCATCAATTCTAGCTGTCAAGATATTATTTATATAAATAGTTGGAAGGGTAGTGGCAGTCCTGAAGATGCTCCAATATGGCTTCATGGAGTTTTGATTGTGTTGGGTCTGTTACTTGGAACCCTGACAGGCAACAGCATCGGGTGTAGTGAAGGGAAAACACAAGCCTCCCTATACGTAAGTCATTGTACCACAGTCTGAATGCCTGACACCTCAGTGCATGTTAAACATAAAGGCTGCTCTGAATAAAAGGCAGATCTGGAGGTTGGGAAAAAATGCTGAGGAAGATACCAGAAGACAACAAAGAGGAAGTCTATGGAGAAAACACCTGCTGGATTATCTCATCAGGCAAACAAACTCCCACACGCGCACGCACGCGCGCACGCACACACACACACACACACACACTTCTATACTACCTGGCTGGGATTCAGCTTATTTCCCTGGCAGAGAAAAGAGCAGGTTCCTCATGCTGGATAGTCTTACTCAGAATAAAGGAAGGGGCCCTACTTGTTAGGAGTTGTTTATAGGCTCACAGCTGAAGCTGGAAAACCTACTCAGACTACTGGTGTGAAAGCAGAACAAGCTTCAAACCGCTGCTGCCACCAGGTCCATTTACTTTCCTGATTAGATATCGTGTTTTGAGCATTAGTCTGAGTTCTAAATTTGGACTGATGACTCCCCAAAGAGTCTGTTTTGTTTTCGGTCCCTTTTTCTGAATTTTCAAGGGACTAGAAATAATAAACTTCAGTAGGTTCTTGGAGAACTCAATGTTTCTATTGCTTCCTAATCAGTTCTCCACCTTTCTGTTACAAGAGTCTCTGCCATGCTGGGGAAACTACACTCAGCATGATGGATTCATACAGACATTTCTTCAGGGCAAAAATCAACTCTGCAATACACCATTAAGCAGAAGGCTTTTGAAAACTAAAATCTCAGCCCTCACAAACTGTTTTTAAATATCCTGTATGTGTCTGTAGTGCATACATATGTGTATTTAATATATGTAATTTTATATCCAATATATAGAATATATAAAAAGGCATGTATTCTGACATAATACAAATGGGAAAGAAAAGTTGAATACAAGATTATTTGGCTTGCTATGTCTATCAAAAGCATCAATAAAAGTGAGGGAAGGGAGGTAACTTTTCTAACCAAAGGAAATATAGGCAAAATAAAAATAAAAATAAATCCACCCAGTTTCAAGCAATATGGTTGAAAGACAGCCAAAAGCATCTTACTTGAGTGTTTTTGCTGCTTCTTCATTCATACCCAAGATTGGTCTTTCAATATCCAGATCTCTACGACTTGAAGGCAAAGACAGACAGACCTGCTTAGTTTATTGTGATTGAAGTGATATATAAGCTTTATAAATAATAAATAAGCAAGCAAGCAAACAATTGTAGTCTGGGAAGTATTGGCTAAGACAGAAATCTTGTATCATTAGCTTATGACTACTAAAGCCATCTAATCTCAGTATTAGTTTTTTCAGTATTGGTAGTTAAATGGATCTAATCCCATACTATGACTATGACTGTTCGAAGAATTTTGATAATATGGACTGATATAAGCTTATTATGCTTGTTAAATAACATATAATGTGGGCTACACAGAGATGTCCCAATAGTTTCTAATTTTTTTAAGCTAGTTCTTAAAAACCACTGGACCACATATGTTAAAATATCAGAAATAACACACACATTTGTGCTTTATCTGCTGCTTAAAGCATTATTTATATTTTCAAAACTCAAGTGGAGAAAATAAAAGAGTTTTCAGTGTGGATCCAAAATAGACACATTACCTGTTATAGGAGGTAACAAAGAGCTGAAGGTTTTCCTGATTGATGTCTTGTGCAATGTGAAGTCTGTATGTTTGAATTAGCTCCAGATTAGCCTGCAGTTCTTCCTGAGGAATAACAAATATTATAATTATTTGTCTGGTTAATTGTACTATAAAAAAGTAAGCACACTTCAGCTATCTTGTAAAAACTAAGAAGGTAATGTATACTGCAGGCCACAAGCAGGTGAAAACCAGCTTCCGTACCAGCAAAAGTTTTCAATTCCAGATTATACTTGCTATCTATCATAGCCTTCTGTCACACTTATCTCAGGAATAAAAGTTAAAATTATGAAATCATAACCATTCTTATAAACAATTCCTGTGCTAGGAACAAGAACAGTTCATTAATATATGTGACGTTGATTTTATATATATTAGTATTTTCAATATTAAAACTTGTAATTAACTTACATGGCCAAAATGGTGAGCTAAAACAATATCCACAAGGTTAGTTGTCCATCCAGAAAACTGAAAAAATAAATAAATGAAAACAAAATTACATATTGGTGTGGCTCAGTTTTATATAAACATATCCTTTTCACATTCTTGTTTCATCCGTGTGTAATTTTAGTATTAGAAATACATGCAGATATTCTCTCTAAATCATGCACTGTTTGACCCAAGGCCAGGTTTATGGCTGAGAGAAACCCTATAATACAGCTACATAAAATGTATCCAAACACATTTCAGTATGTCAAATCAATAAAGCCACTTCTGTATTCTTTCATCTTCCTTTGGGTTTAGAAAAGAAAAAAAGTGATAGTCCAAAACAAATACTTATTCAGTGTTTTTTGAATTTCTAGTCATGTAGAACAATATTATCACCTTGGTCACAAAACAGAGAGTTCCATCCTACCTTGGATGCTGCCCAATCTATCCAACCTTTTGCACATGGATCAATATTAATTAGCACTAAGCCTTCTACCAAGTCTGGATGATTCAACTAAAAACAGAATGGAAAATATTAAAGTTTTACTTTTCTGACTATTTGTGCTGCATTCTAGTTTACTTTTATTATAATAAATATCTATATCAAATAAATACATAAATATAGAAAATAAACACAATTATTGTGGGAAGCATTATGTATGCCACCTTCAGTTGTACAAAATAATCCAATAACAAACTATAAATTATGAGTAAAAAGGAATAAAACATAATTTTAAGGTGGCCACCAAAAGCCCATGATGTTGGAGAATATAACTTAGAACACAAGGAAATGCTGAAAAATTTATAGTGGTTTTCAAAAGTAAAAGCACTCTGTTTTATGAGATGATAATACACTAATTGTTTTTTTTTATAATGGCATGATAATCATAATCTTGAATTAACTGCATCAAATTTACTCAATATTTTACAGCATTCATACCTCTAAAGAATGAGACTGTTTTTGCCACTATTGGCAAAACCTCCTGCTCACTACTACATGTATCGCTCCTATGTTTGGAGTCTACATAGACATCTAAGGCCTAAACAGACTTAATTTGCTGAAACAAAGAAATGAGCACAAACAAATGCTATTTACCGCAAACTTGCTGAGAATGTAGGCACCAGCTCCAACTCCTATTCCAATTACACTTTTTAGGCTGAAAAAAGTTGAAAATGAAGAGAATCCCTTAGTATCCTTTCTATTAGCAGGACCCATCACATTTATGTAACCTTAATATCATACCACTTATACAATTTTTGTTTCTAAGAGTTATGGTAAGAAATCAAAAGGCATTTGAATAAACTTTACAAACATTGGCTTTGTTGCAATATGATAACAGCTGTTCTTTTTCCTCTGGATAAACATCAAAGAAAGGCTATTTAGCATCTGTGATTGTTAATAAAGGAAAGTCAGGGTTACTCTGTATACTTGCCTCAGGTGCATAAGAACAGCAGGAAGCATTTCAGCAAGTTCATCAGTACTAGGATACTGATATCTGAAATCAGAAAAGATGAAGTTGATGTAAAAGGACTTTATTCCAATGCTAGCTCATCAAATATATGCCTATTCGCAAGGAGATTTCAACAGTTCCATAGTAATAGATTCTAAGACATGGTTAATCGGAGTATGGATTTGTAGTGATCAAAAAGGCTTTAAAGTCAGAGGTCTAAGGGTCTCACAAAAAAATTATCTCACTAGTAACATATCTACATACATTACCCATAGCATCATTCTTATTTGTATTTCTATACCTCCCAAATCAGTGCTGTATCTCTTTACATAGATTAAGTCAATATTGGAAATCTGGCTATTCCCCTATCTATTTCAATTTTAAACACTGTGGATCAAAATTACTACACTTACCCAGAAGGGAAAGGAGGAGCCCCCTCTTGTTGTCCTGGTGCATCAACATGGCAGACAGCAAAGTGTTGTGTGATTTCCTGCATGTCTTCAAAATTGAAGAAAGTATTGAAGCAGGATTTATCTGTGAGACAAACCCAGAAAATGACCATTAAAGCACCACTTCAGTTCCTGATTTTTACTTTGATACTTTGACAAGTTAAGACTGGCAATGTTCATGGTTGTTTTCTAGTTATGGTAAATTAAAAGAATTGCTTCTGCATCAAACACTTCTATTCTGAACATATGAATACAACAGTCAGTGAGCCAACATATAAAAATACCATGAAAAAAAGGACTCACGGTTGAGGCCAATATCATGATACGTTAGGATGATGGGTCGATTGCCTTTTGAAGTGCCCCGCATAGTGACATGGACAACTCCATAAGCTGTCTCTATATCATGCTCCTACAGAACGAAATGTCAATTTTGAGATTAAAGAGGAATAATCTCTGCACAGATAGCATGACATAGTCCCCAGTAAATAGCTCAAAAACTGAGAACACCAGGGAATAAAAAGGATGTTATTTAATCTGCAGGGAAAGCCTCCTGATTAAAAAAAAACAATGATCCTATAAATCTTCTTTTTACAAAGTTCTCATCACATAGTGAATTTTAAATTTCAAGAACTGCTTAAAGAAAATAATTTTATACAGAGGATGTTAAAACAGGAAAGGTACCCTTTTGTACTCTTTCAGTTTTCATTAAAGAAATGTGGAAAGAATAGTGCATATGTGCTTTTCTAATATATTCAAGTGTGATATATAGACCCAGCAAGATTCAGAGAGTTTTTTCTATAGACTTAGTTCTTTCATGGGATTCATTTATTGATTGAGAAGAGGCAAGTACTAAGACATCTTACATGAGATGCATAGGTTTTAAGTTTGGACTTTCATATAAGAGTTATATTTTTGTGGGGAAAAAACCAGCTATACATTGAAGTTTTTAGCTTGAATCCAAGTGTAATTAAAAATCTGAAAATCTGAAACAGGGCAGTAACATATAGTCCAACTGAAATTCAAAATTCTTTCAAATGTTGTAGGGCTCACTCTAAATACTAAACTGTGAAAAAAAGGAAAAACGGGAAAGAGAGTAACATTTCTGTAATGGGCATGCTTAGAGTATGCTACAACTCTAACAGAAGTTAAAGAACTGTCTTAAAGATTCTGTGCCTATATTATAAAAAATAGATTATGCCAAACAAATTGATTTTACTCAATCTCATTAACTTTGTTTGTCCAACTTAGATCCAGCCTATATGCTACAGCCACAAGAAATCCTTCTGTGTAATTCCTTATTGGGCTACTTTTGGAATACTTTTGAAATATTTTCAAACTACAATACTTCCATACAATGGACACTTTCTGGCTGCATATGATCACTAACTTTTTCAATGCTTTGTGTCTGAACAGAGCAACAACCACATAGAAGTCCTTCTCACCTATAGTGTTGTTAAGATTTGAAAAATCCTGACAAACAGGAGCAAGATTCCATCTAACATGTAGCTTTACTCTTTTACTTAGATTCTGAATAAACAGTCCAAATGCAAAACTATGTTGTGAAGTAAAAATCATACTAAGCTAGTTGTTCAGATATAAACTAGCACAGTAAATTAATTTATTCAAACTCACACAGAGCAAAATTATTAATAGAACAGCAACAGTCTATGCAAGCAATGCTGGTTTCTATGGTATTCTATATAAATAGATGAAAGTGTAAATCTAGAATGATTACTTTGTGAAATGTAAGCCAATTATGTACACAATGACTCCAACAACTCAAAGTATGCCAGAGTAGAGTCGAATCAGGATTTTTGTCTGAACATATTCTAGCATGTGAATACATAATGTTGTTCAACCAACTGAATAACTTTTCCATATTTTTTACATGCATTTTTAGATGATTACTAGACGACCCATGACTATTAGGTCATAATTTCAGAGATATTTCCTTACCTAATACTTGCACATCAAAATTGGGAGCGTCCTATCAAATCCTGCACCTGTCAACAGTGGTGTCCCCCAAGGCAGCGTTCTAGGACCAACTCTCTTCATA
>AZIM01001827.1:48781-60774 GCA_000516915.1 Ophiophagus hannah | reverse complement strand
AATAAATAAATAAATAAATTTTTTAAAAATGTTTACCGATATGTCCACCAAATGTTGGAAGTGTAATCAAACCCCAGGTACTTATCATGTGGTGAACTTGCACAAAAGCAAGAAAATATAGGACAAAAATACATACATGGTTGGAAAAGATGATTAAGCAACATAGATTTGAAGCAGAATTATTTTTGTTGGGTATAATATTTGAGGGTTATGATAAAGGGACTGTATATTTAGTCTTACATGTATTGACAGCTACAAGGATTGTATTTGCACAATATTGGAAAGATGAGAACACTCCATCAGATGAGGATGTAATTCGGAAGATACTAGACCAGTGGTGGCTAACCTTTCCATCCTCGCGTGCCAAAAGTGTGCACACGTGCTAACACCCATAAGGCAATGCATGTGCCCCCACACCTGTGCATGCGTGCGTGACCCCCCCGCATGCACTGCGCATTTCTGCGCATGCACATGTATCTCCTGCGTTCCACACATGCGCGGTAGCTACCCAACAATCAGTTGGTGTGCGGGCGGCGGGTGTGCATTCACAGTGGACCTGCGGGCGACAGCTTTTGTGCCGGCGAGGATGGCTCTGGTGCCACTTCCGGCACACGTACCATAGGTTTGCCATCACAGTACTAGACTGCAGAGATGGATAGATTGAAATTAAAAATAAAGGATAAAGAAGACACAGAATATTACTTAACATAGGTTTTATGAGTGGTTAGATATAAGAGGTAGAAAATAGGCGAAGGAAGATTATTGTTATGTATTAATTAAATAAATACGTAAGAGGTTTATAATTATAAACAGATTGATATAATTCACAGAATTATAAACAACATAATATAAAGAAAGATCTAGTTAAAATGACTTTGTTACACTACTATTATTGTTATNTATTCTTTTTAGTTTTTTGTAAATGATATGCCCTGGCAATACACTGTATTCAAAATGTTTATGAATAAAAGTAAAACATATATGCAAAAAATAAAGAACAAGATGAAGAATCATTTCCTCTCCCCCCCTCCCTTTTATTCATTCACATGTCTTAGTGTGGCATGAGATCCTCAGTAAGCATGTTTGGATAATTTGATATATTGTGGGGGAGGTGTACCTACAGATGCTCTGGGAAGGAGTAGATCATTTGGTGTTATGATCCCTATTGATTTTTCTCCACTACTGGCTGGTTATTGAGGTCTTGACTTGGGGCTCAGAATATCAAGTAATAAAATGAGAGGTTCCTTTAATAGAATAATTGCTCACATGGCGAATGTGGTTCTTTTTTACTTACTGCTGTTCAGGGTTCCAAAGTAGGACATTGTTTTCTGAAGTTGGTAACAATTGTGAACCTTTGCCCTGAAAGTATTGCAACTGATCTCCATCATTTGCGGTTCTGAATGTATGGTCTAGAACTTTTGGATTTTCGTTTGATCATGTTTGATTCAAGATTGGTTTGATACATGAAATTTGTGGAAGACAGGTATTATTTTGGTGATTGCTTTTGAGGGTTTGCAGCAAGATCAAGAGGTCCTCTCACTGATAACAGTTTTACGATGTGGGAATGCACAATTTGGCCTCTCATGGGAGACCTATAAAGGAAATTAGGTGTGGAATAAACTTTTCCAAATACATGTTTTGATAAACTTTTTTCTAAGAAATGACTTTTTAAAAAAATTCTTATTGTTAATTGTGCTGATAGGTGGACTCGGTGCTCTAACAGGTCCCGGTCTGGCTAGTCTGTTGGGCAGTGGAGGGCCTCCAACGAGCAGCTCTTCTTCCAGGTAAGAAGTTTAACTTAACCATTTAAATGTCTTTTTACATATTAAGGTAGGAATAGAAGTTAATTTCATTGTACCGCCCCCCTAGAGTTGGACATGAATGGTTAGGGCAGTGGTCCCCAACCTTTTGGCATCGGGGACCGGTCATGTGGAGAAAGGTTTTTTGGTAGACCGGAGGTGGGGTGGGAGATTTACATGCCTGCATCCCACAGATGGGGCTTAGTTTGTGTGGCTGGCCTGGTTTCTAGCATGCCACAGACCACTGACCAGGAGTTGGGGACCCCCTGGGTAAGGGGAAACGTTTACACTTAATGTTTTGAGACCTCTCAGCCTCACAGTTTCAACAATTTTATGCCACAAAATCAGATCTCCTTTAGCTGAACCAATTGAGCCATGCTGTAATTGTGGCATCTTAAACTTACCACAGTTATAGGGCACTTTGGGTAAATAGTAGCTCTTTCAGTGCCAGTTCTGCACCTACAGGTGTGAAATGGGAAGGGACATTGTCAGTTCATCAGTGGAGGTCCAAGGAGGATTGTAACAATTCAGAGAGCTGTCAGCCTTCTGTGGAACTTTTATAGCTCATTATATTACCCCCCCTAATAAAGAATTATGCTTCTACAGGTAGTCCTTGATTTACGATTGCAATGGAGCCTGCCCATTAGGGTTGCAAAACAGGTCCTGACATGACTGATCTAATTTTATGACCTTTTTTTGAGGCAGTCATTAAGTAAAAACTGTGATCGTTAAATGAACCCAGTGTTTGCTATGGTGTGTTTTTGCTGAAAACCGGAACACCAGTTTTTAGCAAAAACATCATAAATTGTCATGTGACTCGAGATGCTGCAAACAACCATAAATGCAGGCTGGTTGTCAAGTGCCTGAAATGTGAGGTGATGGGGGAAACTTCAGAACTGGGTTGTAAGTACTTCTTTGGGGGTTGTAATTTCAAACAGTTGCTAAGTGACTGGTCATAAATCGAGGACTGCCTTTATTTGGAAAAAATATCAGTGCTTCTCATTTATTTCAATAATTCTTGTATTAACTATATAGACCAGCTGTCCCAAAGGTGCCTTTTTCAAGAGGCAACTTGACTTTCTGGTTTTTCCTTGAAGACGTTTCGCTTCTCATCAAAGAAGCTTCTTCAGCAGCATCCAGCCCATCCAGTCAAAGATCTATAGAAAGTATGTTGGGTTTGGAGAAATTGAATTCTTTTCAGAACATGCAAGCGATGCTTCAATCAATTCAGGAAGGTTTGGTTAAAATCCAAGAAACCATAGTAAAAAATCATGATGAGATAAAAAATGAAATGGGGAAGTTGAAGGGGGAGATACATAAGATGGGTGAAAAAATAGGGAATTTTCAGCAAATGGAAGCAAAAAATGAACAGAGGGTACAGAAAATGGAGGAAAAAGAACAAACAGGGAAAAAAGTGGAGAAAGTAGCACAAGTTACCAAAGGCCTGGAGGAGACTGTAATTGTTCTGGAGATGGAAAAGGCAGCCTACTTCCTAAAATTCCAGAATATTAAAGAAGAGAAAGGGGAAGACCTGATGGACGTGATGACAGAGTTGTTGGCTGGAGCTCTACAGAAAACTAAACAAGAGGTCCAAGAGGAAATAGGTGAAACATTTAGAATTCATACGAACTACACAAGAAGACATAAACTCCCAAGAGAGGTACATGTGAGATTTACTAAAAAGAGGGATGAAATACTTAAAAGATCAAGAGACAAGCCTTTGAAATATAAAAGAAAGAAACTGTGACTTTGAAACAGGTCCCTAGGAGAGTAAGAGATCAAAGGAGACAATATCAATTTCTGACCACACAACTGATCAAATATAATGTAATTTTCAGATGGCTGATACCAGAGGGAATCCTGGTTATTTGGCAAAATAAAAGATTTAGACTGGATTCACTAGATAAAGCATATGAATTTTTTGATCATCATTTTACTGCAAGTGAAGAACAGGAAAGCAGGGAAGAGATAGAAAGTAAAAGACAAGAAGAAATAAAAGCAGAAGAAAAGTCTTTGCAACAAGAAGAGAGTGAAAATGAAAAAAGAACGAGCAGAACAAGAAGGTGCAAGAGCAAAAGAACAGGGAGATAAGAACTAGGAGTGTAAAACCTATATATAAATGAAGTGATGGAAGAGAAAATAATGCTATCAATTAACATAAATGGATTGAATTCCCCTATGAAAAGGGAAAAAACATTTACAAAAATTAAAATTGGACCTAATTTGTCTTCAAGGTGCATATTAAAAAACAACATGGCAACTTATTGGAATAGTCCAAAATTGGGAAATTATATTTGACATTAGTGCAACAAGAGAAAAAAGGGATGGCATTATATGTTAAAGAAACATTAAAAGCCAAACAAGTATATTCAGATGAAGAAGGGAGAATATTGATAGTTGAGGTTGTAATAAATCAGAAACAGATTCATTTGATCGCAATATATGCACTGAATAACAAATAAGTGTTCTACAAAAAGCTCCTTAAGAATTGAAATGGACTATGAAAACATATGTATGATAGGAGACTTCAATGCAATTGTGGATGTCAAACTAGCCTATAGATGCAGCAAAAAAAGTAAAAAAATAAAGACACTCCCAAAACCTTTTTTTGAAATGACACAAGAAATAGGCATACAGGATATATGGAAAGAGTTAAATCCAAAGAAAAACTAATATATATTCTATTCGAACACACACCAATCATGGTCTAGAATAATGATATGGATGTTGCCAGAAATGAGAACAGATGTCCAAGAGGTTGATACAGAAATGAACATATGGACAGATCATAACCCAATAAAAACCAGGTGGAAGGGACAAAGGAAGAAACTGAGATGGACACTGAACCAAACTATACTAAAGGATAAGGAGTTTATATAAATAATGGAAAAAGAAATGGACTTCTTTTTTAAAGAAAACAGAAAAGAAACATTACTACAAAATGTTTTGGACATGGCTAAAGCACAGCTACATGTGAGGGTTAGCTATAACATATATAGCAAGAAGAAACAAGAAAAAGAAACAACAGCAAAAAACACTACAAGAAGAACTCAAAAAGCTGGAGATAGAATTGCAGAAAGATCCGCAAAAAAGTCATGTAAAAGAGAAAATGGAATTAAAACATAAATTAAACTTAATAGAAAAAGAAGATATGGCACAAAAAATTAAAATGGCAAGACAAAGCTTTTTTCAAAATGCAAATAAGGCTCATGATTTAATTAGGGCAATCATCGGAACCCTGACACCAGGTAGGTGGCTAGCATACAAGCTGAAAAAAAGAGAAGAAAATGATACTGTCAGCCTTTCTAGGCAAATAGGGATTTTAGGTATAAACCACGTTACTTTTGTGGAGTTAAGATAACGATTTATTTACAATACATCCCATCCAAGTCAGCGACAACAAGAAAATATCTGTATGAAGCCAGTGCTGAGAGCAACTGCCCCTCAGCACCTTTTATTGCAATAATCCACCCTTCGTAATTAACCTAACATCCGCCCTCCTGGCTAATTCCCCACGCTTCCTCCCCATGCTCCTAATCGCATCTATCATCCCACCCCCAATTAGTGCAGCCCTAAACCACTGCCTCCTCCCTGCAGCTATAGCCACCCTTTAGCATTATTCAAACCAACTTCCCTTTTCTGTTTTGTGATGTTACATCACAATCCCTCTAACAGTATTTGCTTCAGCTGGAGTTTCTCCCCACTACATTCCTATCTATCTACCTACTCC
The DNA here is from genome assembly GCA_000516915.1 of Ophiophagus hannah. Taxonomy (NCBI): domain Eukaryota; kingdom Metazoa; phylum Chordata; class Lepidosauria; order Squamata; family Elapidae; genus Ophiophagus; species Ophiophagus hannah. The sequence continues at coordinate 55,245 of AZIM01001827.1, read as the reverse complement.
CCCCCTAATGTTCTCTAATGTTCTGCAAACAGCCAGCGTGCATCGACATAATCCTTCATTTCGACTGGAATTCATCACTTGCTTTCGGTTTCTACATGTTTTGCTGTTTTTATCAACGACCTCGCCGTCATTCATCAACCTAGCCGACATGCAGTTCGGTTAATTCTGTATCGAGCTTCATGGTGAGTGTGGAAACGTTGAAGTCTGACAGATACATAAACTGATAGATGAGAAGGGGATCCTTCACCATCAAAATGAAGATTAAAAGAAAATAATCCAGGAATTCTATGGGAAACTTTACAGTCAAGAAAAAGTATCAGAAGATATAATAAAACAATATTTAGAAAAGGATGCATTACCAGAAACAATAAAAGTGATGTTAAACAAAAGAATAACAATGATGGAATTAACAGAAGCAATTAAAAGGCAAAAACAAAACAAAACACACACACAAACAATAAAACACCTGGACCAGATGGGCTTCCGGCAGAACTTTATAAACATCTACAAGATGACTTAGGTTTGTCAGTGTTGGAGATCTATAATGATGTGTTGTTAAGGGTCAATCTTCCTAAAACATGGGCAGATGCAAATATTACCTTAATACCAAAAGAAGACTCAGATTTACAGTAGTTAATTACTATAGACCAATATTGTTATTAAATGTACACTACAAAATATATGCCTCAATAGTAGCAGAGAGACTAAAAAGGTTCCTGAATGAATTTATACACCTGGACCAGAATGGTTTCTTACCCAAAAGACAAAGTAAAAATAATATGAGAATCATCTTGAATACATTGGAATACTATGAAGTACACTCTGAAAAACAACTAGCGCTGATCTTGTTAGATGCACAAAAAGCCTATAATAATCTGAATTGGCAATTCATGATAGTACAACTAAAACGTATGGACTTTTTGGTGAAACATTTATAAATATTAGGGCAATATATTCTAAACAAATGGCGAAAGTGATAGTAAATGGGAATATGACAGAGAATTTCAACATAAGTAAGGGTGCAAGGCAAGGATGTCCTCTGCCCCCCCTTATTTATACTAACTTTGGAAGTCTTGATTAGAAACATCAGACAAGACCCAGAAATAAAAGGTATGGAAATAAAAAAAGAAAATGACAGGCATTTGTGGACGATTTAGTATTTACCCTAGAAGAACCACTAGAAATGGGATCTAAATTAATATAAAAAAGATGATTTTGGTGAAGTAGCAGGATTAAAAATAAAGACTAAGATGCTGGTAAAGAATCTTACAAACAAATAAAAAAATGAATTGATGGAAAAGATGGGCATTCAGATAATTAAAAAGGGTTATCTTGGGTTAATATGAGGAACAAAAGAATATTGACTTTAGAAGGACATGATTTACAATTGGGGTGGCATGCATTTATATGGTATGGTAAAAATAAAACACACAGATATTTTCAAAGACATATTAGAAATGCTCTGCTTTTAGTATGGGAACAAATCAAAGAGAAACATTACATGAAAATACCGATTTGGCTATCCACAATGGAAGCACTAATACATCCAAATGTTCTTGAACTGGAAAAAATTACAAGATATAAAAATATCCTAAATGAACAAGAGGAATTAAAATTGAAACAAGAACTGAAAAATCAAGGAATTGATTTGGCTTGGTGGCCACTTACGCAAATATAATCAAGATACAAGAAAGATGCAGAAATGTACGGATTTTACAAAGAACTTTCAGAATTAGATTTTAGGGATGGATGATAATAAAAAAAATATAGCTATTTATTGAATTTTAAAATGGAAGAAAAACAAGTAAAAGAAACTATGATAGCATGGTCCAGAAATTTTGGATATACTATAGAACTAGATAAACGGCAAAAACTCTGGAGAAAAAATATAAATTGACGATGTCAACAGCCTATAAAGAAAATCTCTACAAAATGTTTAATAGGTGGCATCTGACACCAGCAAGAATGGCAAAGATGTTCCAAAACATATCTCCCAGATGTTGGAGATGTAAACAGATACTGTGTTCTTAGAATCATATGTGGTGGACTTGTCCTATAGCAAAAAAATATTGGTTAAAAATAAAAATGTGGCTAGAAGAAATGATAAAACAACAAACAGACCTAAAACCAGAGATGTTTTTGTTGGGTGTCCTACTGGAGAAATATAATAAAAGAAATACATATTTAATTTTACAGGTAACAACAGGGAGAATTGTGCATGCACAAAATTGGAAAAATGAACATACCTATTGAGGAAAATGTAATAAAATACTAGAATGTACTGGAATGGACAGATTAACATTGAAAATTAAGGTTAAGGAGGAAACAATACTTTTTAACGTGGGAATAATTTTATCAATGGTTAGAAAATAGAAGCAGAAGTTAGAAATTTAGAATCGAGGATATGTAAATAAAAACGAAGTAAATGTGTAATTAAATAATGAATATTGAATAATGAGGCTAAGTAAACATGATTAATAGATTTGGATGATAATGGTTACAAATGTGATGGTTGTATGATGTTTATAAAGCTTGATATTATTAAATAATTATAGACAAAACCAAACAGAGCACTTAATTAAATAACAGAAAATGTTTAATAAGGATATGTGAAGAATATGGTGAATAGATTTGGAGAATAATAGTTACAGCTATTGTGTGTATAAGATTTATTATTTGTATTTAAAAAAGATTATACCCAGTCAGTACACTGCCATTGTAGATATGGAAATTGTATATATAACAAAGAAAATGGTATAATAAATAATATTATAAAAAAAGAATTATGCTTGTATAGGTGGTCCTTTATTTACGATTGCAATGGAGGCTGCCCATTAGAGTTGCAGAGCAGATCCTGACATGACTGATCCAATTTTATGACCTTTTTTTTTTTTGAGGCAGTTATTAAGCAAACACCGTGATCATTAAATGAACTCATTGTTCGCTATGGCGTGTTTTTGCTGAAAACTGGAACACTAGTTTTTAGCAAAAACTTCATAAATTGTAATCATGTGACTGAGAAATGCTGCAAACAATCATAAATGCAGGCTGGTTGCCAAGAGCCTGAAATGCTATGTGAAGGGGGAAACTTCGGAACTGAGTTGTAAGTACCCCAAAGAGGTAATTTCAAAGCAATAGGTCATAAGTCGAAGACTGCCTTTATTTGGAAAAAACATCAGTGCTTCTTATTTCAATATTGTGTTAACTATATAGACCAGCCGTCCCAAAAGTGCTTTTTTCAAGAGGCAATGGAACTTTCTGGTTTTTCTTTGAAGACGTTTCATTTCTGATCCAGGAAGCTTCTTCAACTCTGGATGGTGGGGAATTCTCCAGTTAGAGCTGAAGAAGCTTCCTGGATGAGAAGGGAAATGGCTTCAAAGAAAACCCAGAAAGTTCCATTGCCTCTTGAAAAAAGCACTTTCGGGACAATCATGCTGGATGATTGAGAATCTCCATAGATATATAGACCAGCATTATTCCTTCATTGCAGATGGGGCATTAGAGATACAGATCTGAAAGTAATCTAACATTTTCCAGGGAAAGGGTGTGCTAAATGTCTTCATCTTCTCTGTAGACCAATCAGAACTTCTTTCCAAGTTGTACCTGGGTTTGGGTGTGGAATGCTCTGTTTATCAGGATGTGTTTTGCAACTCAAAAGAAAGACTATTTTTCTACTTTTAGCATCTTTAAAATGTGACTTATAATGGTGGCTCTCACCTGTAGGAACCAAAGTTTGTGTCATGTTTCTCCAAAATTGTATTTCTAAATGCATGGCTGTAAGATGAAATCATCTGTTGCCTTTTATAAATTAAGGGTATTTTTTTTAACAATTTTTTATGACTTCTGTTTTATCCAAGTATAAAATAAAATAGAAAGGAAAATAGAAATAGGAAATTAGGGGAAGGAAAAACGGGAGGGGGGACATGGGGTACAAGGAAGAAGAAAAGGGGGGAAACCCATTAACTTACGACTATCTTCAGCACAGTACCAGATGACAACATTACAGCCTCAACTTTTTACTTTTATACATTATACACTAGCCATTTCTATAACAACAAATTTATCTAATTGGCAAAACCAAAGTGATCAAACATTTAACTTCTGGATTTTGTGCTCACGAGTGGGGAAAAATTAAGAGTTTGAAACTAAGAAGAAGGAGTTGTCAGCGAAAAATAGATGATGGCCTAAATTAGAAGGTCTTTGGGCTTTTCACTTCTTTAACCCCTTTCTCTCCTTCAGCTGAGAAATAACAGTTGCAGAATTTTCCCCCAAATCTTTCAGTTCACGCAGCCAGTCAGCAGCTGTGACACCATCCTCCAGTACCTCCTCCACCCGGGTAACGCCTGCGCCTGCTCCTGCTGCTCCTGCAGCTGCCACAGCCACAGCCACAGCCACAGCCACTAGTCCTAGTCCTGCTCCAAGCTCAGGAAACGGGACCAGCACAGCAACAAGCCCTACACAACCCATCCAGCTGAGTGATCTTCAGACCATCTTAGCTACTATGAATGTACCAGCCGGAACAGGAGGACAGCAAGGTAAAAGAAGGCTGCGCGTTTGTTATGTTTTCTCTAAATGTTCCTCTTTCCTTGAACTTTCATCCTAACATCTCACGGTCTTTATTACTCCGGCCTGGAGTTAGATAAAAGTTCTGGACTTCAGATACCACAGTATGAACCAGTGCTAAGCAGCTGTTGGTTAGCTAGTTAGAATCAACTGCCACATTTATGATGTGGTAGTCATGATTTTTATAGATACAGTAGAACCTCTGGTCATGAACACTTCTGACCACAACCGAATCGGGTTCCGACCAAAAAATTCACAAAATTTTTGAATCTGGTCACGAACACATACTCGGGTGGCGATCAAACACAACCCCTGATCCAGAAATTCCTAAAGATGAAACTTTAGAAGACGAAGAAATCACCAGTTATAGAACAAATTATGGTCATGACCAGAGGTTCTACTGCATTGGGATTCCCAGGTTACTCTTGGAAATTGTGATCACCAGTAGCATCTTTGCTAATTCCATGTACCTCAAGAGACCATCCTAATTGTGTTCTTCTACAGTTGATCTGTCCAGTGTGCTTACTCCAGAAATAATGGCACCTATTCTGGCCAACACAGAAGTTCAAGAGCGCTTGCTGCCTTACCTTCCTTCAGGGGAATCTCTGCCGCAAACAGCAGAGGAGATTCAGAACACGCTCACCTCTCCGCAGTTCCATCAGGTAACCATTTTAATGTCAGTAGAAGAGGAGAGCTTGGTCCCAAGTTGAATAAGGAGGTCTTAAGTTAGCTTGTACAGATAGTCCTCAACCATAATTGAGCCCAGAGTTAAAGCTGTAAGTCATTGCAGTTGTAAGTCAAGGCATCACATATCCGGACCCTATTTTTCAACATTTTTTTGGGTGGTGGTTAAGCAAATGCCACAATCATTAAGCAAATCCATTTTCCCCAAAGGCCTTTTTGGGGGGGGGAGGGGGGGCGGAAACCAGAAATAAACACCAGAAACTGGCAAAAAATGATGTAAATCATGGTTATGTGACTGTAGGCACTGCAAAGATTTGCTGGTTGCCAAGTACTGAAAATGCGATTATGTGACTGCTGAAGGGGCCAGGTGAATGTGGTGACTTTGAGCATGAGTCATAAGTAACTCTGGGGAGATCCATTGTAACTTTGAACTGTCACTAAATGATGGGTCAATAGGTCAAAGAACTACCTCTAGAAACTGAAGTGGCCTACAGGGTCAGGTTAGGAAAAAGTTCTGTGGGCGATGAGAGACAGTTCATTCAGAAATTTACGTGTTATTTTAATCAATACAGCTTTGCTAGTGTTCTGTCTATTCGAAGCTTTTGATACTGCGTTTGCCTGAAAATAAGACCTGGTCTTAATTTTTGCTCCCAAAGATGCACTAGGGCTTATTTTTCAGTTAGATCTTATTTTCAGGGAAATACTAAATGTGTCTGGCTGATGATCTTAACTGGGGCTTATTTTGGGTAGGATTTATATTCCAAGTACCTTGAAAAAGCATTCTAGGGTTTATTTTCCGGTTGGGTGTTAATTTCGGTGAAACAGTAGTATGTACTGTTTGGGGGCTGTGTTGCTTATTCATTTCTGATTTACAGTGACTTTACCCCAGCGCTACTTAGCTACGAATTCACAGGACTGATGATAATTCAACTAAGAATTATAGTTGTTACACTACCACCCATGTTGACAGTTTACAACAAAGCTTGTAGTGCTAGCTAATTTCTTTAGATCTAATTGAAATATCAAGAAATCATAGGTTTGAAATTGCAGCATAATATTCTAGGATAGAAAGAAAATGTAATGAATGAAACATGACCTTGGTTGGATTGTATCATATTGTTCTGACCCAGGCTTCCCCAAGAAGCATTAAGCAGACTTTTTGTCCCGGCAAAACCCCTTTTAATTAAACAAAGGTGAATTTCTTGCATTCACATTCA
>AZIM01001826.1:185249-197114 GCA_000516915.1 Ophiophagus hannah | reverse complement strand
TTGTGAGTTTGCTTGCTAGCAAATTTTATGAGTTTGCAAGCAAATTTTATGTGAGAGACTCAGGCAGTAGATTGCAGAAAGATAGATCTCTGAGTGAATCTGTGATTTTGCAAGCAATTCAATCTGTCTGCCTGTTTTGCCTGATTTTTGGGTAAAAGCTCTTTTTTAATAACTCAATATTTACATAAATATTTACAATATTTACATACAAGCCACGCCCAGCCAGTCATGTGACCACCAAGTCACATCCACAAATTAGGCCACACCCACAGAACCAGATGTTAAGAAATTNCTACCCCTGAACACAACCCACCTCACAGGATTGTTGTTGTGGGGAAAATAGGGGGAAGAAGGAGCATTAAGTATATTCACTATCCTTGAGTTATTTTTAAAAATAATAAGGTGGAATATAAATAAATACATATTTAAATATTCCACTCAGTATGATGAGTGACTAATCTTTTCTACCCTGTTATAAAATATAGAATTGTGTATTTGAATGTTTTTAATATGGAAAGCCTCCCTGATATGGATATTCAATATGGATAGTCTATCTTAGAAATCAATATTGTGCATAATATGTTGAACAGCATTATTGTGTTGCTTTAGTCAATATGAATGCAAGCATTTAATGATATTAATAAAAATCCTGACAGATGAAGCTTTAAAATTAAATGCCTAAGGAGTTACTCTAAGCTCTAAATTGCTATTAGGAAACTTGCTGTCTAATTGGCAGTAACCATCATCTAAGTTCACAAACTTAGCTTGATCTTTTAATAAAGCAATGAAATCCAAGAACAGATGCCATAATATATTCCACTGCATTCCATTACAATACTAATATCTATACTTTAATAAAGATACATAAAATTGTTATAAAATTATCAAAACATTTTTTTTATTTTAGAAGGTTTTTTTAAGCAGCAAAGATCAGGGACATTTATTAGAAAGGCTTATGGTTTTGATCAATATTTAAGTGTACAAGGCAGAACCATTGAGAACAGTAAATACTTTATAGCTGGCACTTTGTCAAAACTCTAAGTGGCTCTGCCTTAGAATTTTACATCATCATTGAATTTACAGTCATTTGATAAGTAGCACAAGGTAAGAATTACTTCTTTCTAAATCTAAACCAAGCCATAAATCTAACATAAGGGTTCTTCTCAGTGTCCGTTATCGTCTGATGACAATGCCTTTTACCTTCATTGTCTTGACAGAAATATGACATGGAAAATTGTAATGTCACATCACTCACCATGATTTAACACTATGCAGCCCAAACCATTTTAATCAATCAAAATAGTCATTTTTAGCGTAATGATTTTGTGGTGGATTTTCTGTATTTAATGTGATACATAAGTCAGATTAGTGACTTGATTTACTGTCTAGCACCTAGAGTTTAGTGCCCATACTTGCCTCCTAAAGAATTAGAAAATGAGTAACAATTGAAATATTTTAAAAAAGAGAGTATAATTGTTGAAAAATATAAATCAAAGGGGAAACTTACAGATTACTAAGTAGACAAAATACAATTATTTTTTTTTAGGAAAATGCATCAAAATCAGCCAGGAGTTATTATGGTGGGTATGGCAACAATTTAAAATTAAAGCAAGTGTTATTAGAAACAGCTTCTACTGAATTTTAGAGAATTTACTATGAATAAATATGAAAAGGATCCGAGTGAGTGATCATACATTTAAAACTGTACAGTATGCTATAGAATTAATGATAAAATAATCATCAGTAAAGTGTGTGTGTGTGTGTGTGTGTGTGTGTGTATAGTATATATATTTCTGATCTGTATCTCCAGATTTAACCACAGCACTTAGCATTCCATTAGTATATTTGCTGCTGTTACAGGTACTCCTTGGCTTAAGACTATTCATTTAGCAACTTCAAAGTTATGGCAGATGGGTCAGCTGTCCAAAAGCTACTTATGATCTGGTCCCCCTGAAGTTATGGCTGCTGCAGTGCCCTCATAGTTGTTCATCCTTACAATTGACTCAGGGATGCTGTAGCGCTCCCCACCTATCTTCCATCTCACCCTGGTTGTCCACAGGGCTGGGATCTGTTGCCATCCTACTGGTCCCCATACCTTCCTTTTCATCTTTTGAAGATCTCCAGAACTTGTAGAAGGAGGACAGGGCATTCTATTGCTGGGCCACATGGTGTGATCCCAGAAGTGGCTGCCATTTTCCAGGCAAACACATTAAATTGTAACTGCTTGGAAAATGGTGGCTGCTTCCACAATTGTGCTGTGTGGCCTAGCAACAGAGTGGTTTGCTTTGCTGCTGTAATGTCTGCAACCCTACAAATATTATTATTCTTAACCCAACACAAGATAAAGGAGACAATATTTGCCTCGAAACTCCCAATCTTTTCTTAATGCAGGCCACTATAACATCATTGAAAGCTTTTAAGTTGTCATTGTAGAAAGCCACTGATGGATCAAGCAAACTCTTCATAAATGCTTTTTCAACCTTTCTGCAGATGAACCAATGGCTTATGAACATTTAGCCTGCTCAAGGCTGAACATCTCTACCAGTAACCTGTAAACATCAAGCGGTCAAGTCAAAAGCTATCAGAATGACAGATAGGTCCAACAAAGAGGAAACATTTTACTGTAGTATTTCTGGAGCTATGCCTCTACTTCATGTGATGCTATTTTGAGAGTCCAACTTTTGAGAGTTCCCTTCACTCTCCACTTTATAATCTAAGCCTGTGTGTCTAATTATCAGTATGCATATATCTTCTCTCCATTCATATCTATGAATGTGACTGTTAAGAGTCGCCAATTACTTGATGGCACATAGTCAATCAACCCTTTCATAGTCTCAATAGTTCCAGATGCCCGAGCAAGGAATTTTTTTGCTTGATGTCTGCAGCACTCAAACTATGCTCCCCAGAACCTCAAGGTTCCATGTGAATCATCCAGGGATTCAATGTGAACAGTTTCTGTTTATATTCTGTGAAATTTATTATTGCAACATTAATTGTAACATTTTGTCCAGATAAAATGTATTGCATGAAATGTACTATTTTATGGGTTCTGTACTTGAGAAGGGTCCCTTGGTATCTTAAATTTAAAGACCATCTGCCAAGGTGGTGATTTTGAAACAATTTCCTCCTATAAATCAACTTTTTACAATCATACTGATTAATAACACCATATCATCACCTACTTTGACTACAAATATATTTGCCTCATTTTAATTGACTGCTCACCTAAGTTTGTAATATGTATATCTGTCACAATGAGCAATGTATAAACCAGTTAAGTAGTGCAAGAGTATAGAAGAGAGAATGGTATTACTGTATAAATAAAAAACTTCCCCCGCTACAGACCACGACTGCAAGGGATAAAGGAGCAGATGGATGGAGATAAGATCTGCTGGACAAAACAATATACTCACATGACTTTGTTGAGTAGTACCTGTTGGCACTGTGAGACCAATACCGGAGAAAGAAAGTTTACACCTGGCACAAGATGAGATCATGCCAATTGGCTCTACCAATTTAAATACACATGCATAAAAAAACAGAATTTGGGAACATATTAAGATTATATGAGGAAGAATGCTTCTTTTCTGATTCACAGCCTAGGGATTGATACCCCCATTACAAGCATGCCATCCAGACCAAGGTTAAATAGCCTTAGTTTCTATCTTATCCTAGATACCAACGCAAAGATACAAAATGTCTTTCAGGATCTATGTTGCTAAAGCATCAGCATGGGCATCACTTAAGTAGTCCTACTGATACAGGTAATCCTCGAGTTACAACCACAACTGAGCCCCAAATTTATGTTGCTAAGTGAAACGTTTAAGTGAGTTTTCCTCCTTTTATGACTTTGCATTTGTTAAGTAAGTAACATGCTTGTTAATTGAATCTGGATTTCCCATTGATTTTGCTTGTCAGAAGGTAGAAAAAGCTGATCACATGACCCTAGGACACTGCAGTTGTCATAAATATGAGTCAATTGCCAAGCNNCTGAATTTTGATCATGTGATCACGGGGATGTTAGAACAGTTGTAAGTGTGAAAAACTGTCATAAGTCACTATTTTCAGTGCCATTGGAACTTTGAACAGTCACTAAATAAGCTGTTGTAAGTTGAGGACAACCTGTATCAGCTAGAGTAAGTAAACCATCACAGTTTAATAGTACAATGCCTGTTCTGAAAGGTTCCACAAAATTGATGGCCCAAAGTATACGGTTGAACAGATTATGGCATGAATTATTAGCCAATTGCATGGTGGAGAATTTTCCTTGCCAACTAAAGACATCACTTCATGCATTATTTCAGAAGGCAGAAAGCACTTTCATTGTAAAGAACAAGAAGTTGGACTCAACACCATTATGCACTTCACCTCTGATAAATAATTGAGTCAGTTTCTTGTGCCTGCTTACCTCTTTATTATCACACCTTGCTAAAATAATGTGAGGATATGAATCTGCTGCTGCTTATTAGTATCTCCATACTTCAGGACCATATACATGATATGATTGTTTACATAGCTTTTGGTTGGATTTTTCTGGGCTTTGGGAGATTAATACTACAAGGTAGCCTAATACCAATTCTATCAGGACATGCAAGAACACCATCTTTCTTTTGATTATGGAGCAGCTTGAGAAAGAGGTGGGATTAAATGACATGTCAAGAAAAAACTGACGTATCTCCTTAATTTTGAGGATATCATGGATTAAGTCATTCTAAGTATTTTGAACATCCTGAGTACTGAGGTATGTTTCATGGAATGGGATCCCTGCAAGCTTCTTCTTTGATATTATAGAGCACACCATTCAGTGCCACCTTGGCAAGAGTCCCAGGCACTGAAAGCAGACAGACTGAGATGCAAATTACAAGTCTGTGCACTTTAATTGGCTTGTTGTAAATCTCTTATGGAAGAGGAGGAAAAGATAAGCCCTTGCTAAGAGTCATAAATCATGAAGAAATTTGTTTAGAACAAGTTTTGTCTGGATCACAACGAATCTGAACTGGAAGCAGTTTAAAGGCAGGAAAACTGGATCTACTCAGAAGCAATTGATCTAGCTCTAAAGAAAGCCACCCAAAGCTGATCTAAGGTCAAGCCAAAGCTCTGTCAGCAGGAATGACAGCAACAAAGTCACAGGAATGCAAGAAAGAAAGCAACACAGTTGTTTCCAGCAAAGGAGGGATCTGGGGAATGTCCTTACTCAGTCAGAGTGTCTGTTCGTGCCTACTTAGAGCAGTTCATGCCCACTCCTCCTCTGCTATTCAATCCTTTTTAAATGATGGCTATGGACAATTTAGATATATATATTTAAATGCTTTAAGTGGAACCACCTTTTTCTGGTTCGACAGACAGTACTCAACATGGACCAACATATAACCTATTAAATTTATAATAAATTTATATTATAGGAATACAGGATGAATGGGAGGAAGGCGCTTGTTTAAAATTCCCAGTGTTCCCTAATATGGAATACATTTTGTTCTGTTAGAATGGAGAATATTTGATACATGTATATATTGTTCCATTATATTAAGAATATTTCAAATGAGTATATTAAATCAAAATCAGAGTTATTAATTCATGGTCTATTGGCCATCTGACTTCTAAGGTAGGAGTGATTAGAAGATTGCAGCTTTTAAATATAGTAATTGGTTTTCTAAGGCAAAGAAACACAGAAAAACAAAATACGGACTACAAAATTTAAAAAATGGGATAAAAAATTTCAGTCGTACCTTCTCTAGTGAAGTTAATCCCTATTCCCTATGACTCCTAGAGAATGAAAACAAAAAGGGTGTGCTACTCCTGTTTCTTTGTGCTCATGTTTGCATGAATTATAAACCATAGTGGTTGAATTCACACAACACTATGTCAAAACCAAGCAAGCCACATTGTCATTGCCCAGTGTGCAAACCCATTCCTAGAAATACAGAAGCATAGAAAATTAATGGTAGAAAAAAGCCTAATGGTCCATCAAGTCTGCCCTTTGAGTTTTTTGTTGTTTTCTTTTTAATTTATTTATATATTTATTATTTGTTTAATTCAATAAATACAATAGATTGAATTTGCAAGTTAGCCTATGATGCTTAAGTTGTCATGGAGCAGGGCTGTCAAACTCCCAGCCTGTGGGCCGGATGCATCACGTGCTGACCATGCAAAGCAAAAGGGGGAAAAAGTCCTGATATATCATGTGATGTCATTGTGATGACGTGAGTTTGACATCCCTGTCATAGAGTAAGAGCACAATACCACAGCAGTGGAAGTCATGTTTAAAAAAAAAATCTGCAAAATCTTTGGAGACTATTATGGGAGAGTATCCACATTAATGAGTTCATAGTTGGAAGAACTAAGCCAGATTCACCAGATAAGTCACAATTTGTTTTTCATGCACTGTAATATAAATAGACTTAATAACCCTTTTAATTTATACTCAAATATTTCACTGATATCTCTGAATTTTCACCATATTTGTACACTGGGTTGTGCAGCTGGACTACTTGGAATATGAAGCTATGAATAGCTTCTAGAAAAAAAAACATGGCTCAAATTTTAATGGGAATAATAGATCTGCTTAAGGGGAACTGAAACAGCTGTGAGCTTATGAAATGAAAATAAATAGTATACTAAAATATTGCACGAATCACATATATTCCAGCAATGACCTTAAAATAATTAAAAATTGATGCTTTGAGCATAATAGGGCTCTGCAATCATATTTAAATTTAATAACTTTTTGGAAAGAGGAAACTTGAATCAAAAGGTCATAACACACTTTAATTGCATGACAGTCTATTTACTCTATTCCCAAAGTGAAAAAAGTCTAATTTCTAAAAGACCAAACCAATAATTACATATTATGAAACTGTTTTACGGTAGTCAATACCTAATTTCTAGATATCGATTAGTATTTAGACATTTAAAAACATACCCTATAGCAACAATAATATATTTATCATACTACTTTTCTCTCCTTACTGACTCTTGTAAACATTAACAATATTGATTAGAAGCATGTGACCAAAAGGTCAAACTATTGGAATGATTATAGTATAGGACTACAATCATTTAGTTATTTCAGCAATGGAGTTATTTCTACAAATTTTTCCATTAGATTATTTGTCTTCTGGAATACTAGAAGCCTGATGCAAAAAAAACCTCTTTACTTTAAAAAAAATAATGCTTTAAAATGTAAAATTGTAGTGTAAGAGTTACCAAGTTCAAGGAAATTTCCACAGTATTTGAGTTCAACATACTTGGGGCGAGGGGTGTGTTCAGTTGTACAAATTCTTTGTGTGAGCAGAGTCTTCTGTAATAAATCCAACTAGCTTTAAATGTGATGAGAAAAATATTACAGCTGTTACAAAATAAATTACATCAACAAGTTTGATTGTACAAATAGAAATCTTGCTTATTGTGTGTTACATGAATAGAACTGGAGCTAATTCACAGGAGCAAATATAAACACGGTGAGGAAAAAAAAAATTCTGATCTTGCTGCACAACTGTTTACTAATCAGGAAAAAAAAAGTCTGCTTCAGTAACAGTTCTCTATTTTAGGCAGTGAAAACTCCTCCCAAGAACATGGGGGGAAAGCCCTGAACTTCTGGTATTAAGGACAATGCATGAGGTGGACACAGATTTTGTCAGCCAGCATAGTAGCCACAGCATGGCAGTAGCCAAGAAGAAGTGTGAATCTTCCCTGATATTTTTTGAAAGACACCTGGGCCTTGATGCCTTTTAATTTACAAATACTAGAAAGAAAGATGAACTGAGAATGACCAACAAGCATATGCATACAAAATTCCAGAAAGCAAAGTTCATGATCTGGATGGTTAGCTAATTCCATTTTCTCAAACAGTAATTTTTAAGAGATAATGGAGATAGCAAGAGATTTATTATCATAAAAACAGAGGGATTTGACTTTGAAATTCTATTTCAGTTCCACTCTATCATTTGGCTTGGACTTTGTAGCTACTAAGTTTTTTTTTAAGTGCCCCAATTAGCCCTTATTTAGATGCATTTTTTTAGTTTGGGCTTTGGAACCACATACATACTTAATAAGTCATAATATTCACCAATTAGCTTTTACCCATTATTGAGATGTGTTTGGGGGATTTAGCCTGCTCACCCTTGACAAGTACTGCTTCAGGCTCTGTTACCTCTAGTAGGAAAGACCAGAGGAACCATCACTAATTTAATGAGTCATTTGCAGTCAGTGTACATACACATGCATGGCTTATTCTTTGAGATAAGCCTACTTTAGCGCCTGTTACCAATGCATGTGAGTTGGTAGGAATAAACAACATTACAACAGCATAGTACATTAAAAAAACTTTCTGTTGAAATATGGTAACCATAAACCAGCATAGTTTTCTACTCAATCTAGATTTTGTGCACAACCTTTTCCATTAATTGAGTGAGCACACAGAGATTTATTTATTCCTCTGCAACTGAGGATACAAACTGGATGGTAATACTGCTATGCTATGTCCATAGAATTTGGATCACCCTTTTTCTAGCATTGCAAAATTGCCTGTCCAAGCCAGCCAAACAGGTTTGTTTGCTCCCATGGCAACACAAGCATGGGATTGGACTGGTGGCACTATTCCAAGAAGGGCTGCAACAGGAACAGACCTACTTTGGATTTATGTTGTTGTTTGTTATTGTTATTGTTGTTTTTCCTTATCTTGCCCTGTGCTGAGTCCTCTTTCAGTCCTCATTACTTTATCTCCACCACTTGTTTGTTGTTTCCCATGAGTCTTGTTTTTCAGGCCACTGGTTACCATGTCTCGCTTATTCAACTATTCAGAACATGCAACATCCTTACATAAGTGCTATTAATTTTTGTCAAAGTCCATGCTTCTTGTGGTTTAGTACATTTGGTGCTTGTTCTACAAAATTTTCCCTACCTGCTCCTTAAGGGCCTCTCTTTTTTAGCCCACTCCTTTTCTATTCTCTTTTTATTAATTTTATGACTTGCTTCACATTCTGGAGAGAGAGCGGGGGCAGGGAGGGAGGGAAGGAGGGAAGGAGAGAGAGAGAAAAAAAACAATAACAACAACAACAACAATAAACATCTCTTCCTAAATTTTGGCTTGTTCGCATGAGGTTAGCTCTCGAGCTACTGTTCAGAATACAAAATACCCATTGTCATGTTTTTCTACAATTCCTCATCTTTATTTCCTAGGAAACTGACTCTTGCAAAGGATAGGATAGGACAGAAATGAAGTAGGAAGAGGCCATGGGTCAGCCCTGGATTAATCTTTAGACGGACTTTACAGGGCTGCCACAATGGGGGATGGGCGAGCTGTGGGAATGGGAAAGCAGCGAAGGGAGTTTAGTCACAACAACATTCTTTTACATGAGCTCAAGGTCAGGCTACTGGAACCTGGAGAGGAGTGACTGAACTTTGGTGGCACCTGAGAAAGGAAATTGATTGGGCCATGTGATGTGGATGTCTCTGGACAGGGAAGGGTATGAGTTTTAGTGTGGGTGGGGAAAACCGTGAGATTTCAGATTCGGGTTTTCCCCAGATGTGCCAACATGACTTCTCTGATAAATTCTTACTTGATGGACTTTGTCTCAGAGTTCTGAATTGTAATGAGGGGTTACTTGGAATGCTGACACCATGTTTGTTCCCTTCAGTAGGCCAGACATGTCTGAGTAGAACATATGGGGTTTGCTAGATTTGTACTTTTCTGTGCTTTTCAACAGCCCATCCAAATAATCACATATCTTTCAATCTAAAATATTATGTTTTGATCATGGCAAAGTAAGTGGGCATAGAGCTGGTGTTAAGGGACGTAGAATAGGATAGCTGGCTTAAGGATACATAAATGGAAACAAATCATGTCAGCTAACTATTATAAAACAATTTTAAGAACTTTTGCTTGCTACCAGGAGATTAGCAGAATGTAGTAAAATCATGCTGACATTAACTTTAAAGGTTAATGAAACATTTTTATACTAGCAAAAAAGTTCAAACAATATGCCTCCCTACTTTGCACAAATTTATACATAAATATCTGAAATAATATAAAACATGCTAATAAAGTAAAACTCATAGGGAATATCAAAATACTGTTATAGGTGAGTGATAAGATTTTTATAAAATTTTATGTTTTGAAGAGCTAAGCAGAGATCACTAAAAGAATTATCAATTCACTGGGAGCATTTCCTCTCCAAAATAATCTAGAATATTTTAAAACAGTGGCATATTAAAAAGTAGAGAGAAGGAGTTTTGAAAGTGGGCAACTGACCACATAAATGGCAATCCAAGAAAGAAATGTTCCTCAATCATGGACTGAACTAACTACATGGAAGACTCCCATCTACAGCTGGAAAGGATGCATTTGATAGTCGCCTTGTCAGTCTCCTGAGGCAAAGGGGAAGTGTGATAAAAGCACACAGTGGATTATACATCCAAAGCTGGAACCAAAACCACAGAAATTAATGGTGAAGTATAAGGATAGAAGTACTCAGAGACTGGTACAAATCTATAAGAAATAAAGCCACAAGGACACAATTCACATCTCAGATGTTTTTACACTAGTTTAAAATATAGAAAACCAACAGGTAGGACTTGATTTCTCAACATGGGAGATCAAATATGATTTTATTTATTTATTTATTTATTTATTCGACTTTTAGGCCACCCCATCTCCCGAAGGACTCGGGGTGGCTTACACACTAANTTGCTTAAAAAGCCAAGTTTTAAGTTCGCAGCGGAAGGAGCAGAGGTCAGGGGCCACCCGCAGCTCTAGGGGAAGTTGGGTCATAGACATCACAGAAACAAATTGGAATATGTACAGGTAGTCCTCATTTTACAACTATAATTAAGCTAAAATTTTAAGTTGCTAAGCAAGACAATTGTTAGGTGAGTTTTGCCCCATTTTACAACCTTTCTTGCTATAGTTGTTAAGTGAATCACTGCAGTTAAGTTAGTCACCCGTTGTTAAGTGAATCTGGTTTCTCACATGACCTCGGGACACTGCAACCATAATAAATATGAACCAATTGTCAAGTATTTGAATTTTGATCATGTGACTATGGGGATATTGCAATGGTCATAAGTGTGAAAAATTATCTAAGTCACTTTTTTCACTGCCATTATAACTTCGAACAATCACTAAACAAATGGTTGTAAGTCAAGGACTACCTGTAAATTATTTGAGTATGTTTGGGTAGGAGGAATAAAAGGAAAGACAATAATAAGTTTATTATAATCTGGGCAGAAGATATGAATGAGGTCTTTATTCATTCAATGCCCACACTTTCAAACAGAAAACCAGTAGATACATGAATCAGAGGTCCAACAAACTCCTGTACTTTCTTGCTGACAACTTCATTTGTCAGAGAGTAAAAGAAAGAGTCTGCTATTCTGGATCTTTTTCCTAAAAAGAAAGTATTGGTTGAAGAAGTAAAAAATGACTAGACTCTTGGAAAAAAGTGACCATGCTTTTTTGAGTTCGTTATATCAAATAGAAGAATGAGGCCAAAGAGGATGCTTATTGGATTTCAGAAGGGCAGATTTTGGTTAGTTTAGACAGAAGGTAGATCATATCCTATCATTTTAAATCCTGAAGAAAACAGGTGTCCAGAAAAGATGGAAAATTGTCTAAAACAAGATATTGAAGGTAAAATTTCAAATAATTATTGCTAGAAAAATCTAAAAATAGAAATAGCAATAGCACTTAGACTTATATACTGCTTCACGGTGCTTTACAACCCTCTCTAAGTGATTTATATTGTCAGCATATTGCCCCCAAAAATCTAGGTCCTCATTTTACCAAACTCAGAAGGATGGAAGGCTGAGTCAACCTTGAGCTGTTGAGACTCAAACTGCTGGCAGTCAGCAGTCAGCAGAAGTAGCCTG
>AZIM01001826.1:124264-149713 GCA_000516915.1 Ophiophagus hannah | reverse complement strand
ATTAGTTTCACCTTTTAAGTTGCATTACTGAAATAAATGAACTTTTGCACGATATTCTAATTTTTCAAGTTTCACCTGTACATGTCTTAACTGGACGATGGAAAACAAATGGTGATAAAATGATAACATAATTAATGTTCAGTCATGAAGCTAAAAATCGTGACAATGAATAGCAGTTTCTTTTGACAGTGACAATGAGAAATTGTGTACAAATATACATGAAACAATGTTCATTAGTACATTTAATCATTTTAAACAGGGCCACCTGAACTGGGCTACAAACACCAAGCAGTCACTAGATGGCAGCAAACAGATACAGAAAATTATATATTTAGTACCATCCGATAGACTTCTACATTTTTGCAGTCTATATTTGGCAGGTAATTCTATTTGAAAACAATCTTACCTTCCTGGACCATGCAGAGGATAGATTAACTCTGAAATCCCTCCCACCTCTGATTTTATTTCAGTGAGGATTTACTTCAAGTAGACTTGCTTGAGTTTTCATTGTAACAAAACAAACCCAAGTGAATTTGACACTTCTTTTCAGCAGGGGAAAAAATGTATCATCTAATGTATTCATGTTTTTAAGATGGCAATGGCCACATCGGATGGATTATAAATGCAGGCAGAATGAATCCTGCTACCAGTTCCCCAGTCAGAAGGCTTTCTCTAGATTTCCTCTTTAAATTGAATTGTTATATATATAACAATTCAAAGTAATAGTAAAGGAATTGTAGCCTTCTCAACGTTGGTTAGGGTTATCAGAAGTTGCATATCAATCGCATCTGGAATGGCAGGATCCCTAGTCTCAATCAAGAAATTAGATGGTTTGGCTTCTGCCTACTTCTGCTTCTACTTTTTTTTTACTTACCCTTTGCTTCATCCAAAAATGAAACAAAATCCATAGTTTAATCATGCTATAAAACTTTCTTTCAAGTTCCTCTAACAGTTTGGGTGAAGGATTTGGAAAGGTCAGGGGGGAAGAATCTATCATGAATTCTAACCCACTAGATTAGATAGCTACTGGACTGATTGCATACTATTTCCAAAACAGCACTGTAACTCAGGGAGGGAGGTAGCTATGGCTTATTGGATACTGAAAACTTTATTCATCACTGGCCACTCCAGCTGGGGCTATCAAAAAGAGAAACACACCTGGATGATCAGATTCCTCAGTCCTCTGCCTGTCAATCCTTTAATTTTCTTGCTATTTCCTAAATCGTTCATTCAGGCCTTGAAGCATTACAGAGTCCAGAAGACAGCAGCATGCACTGTGGGATGGGAAATGGCCTGCCTCTCACATCCAAAGAGATTTTTGTTGTGCAAGTCACTTGTTCTCAATGAGCCTATTGTCAGAGTGTCAAAGATCTCCACAAAAAACTAAGGTGGATTTTTAATGGGAGAAAAGAAACATTGGAAAGATCACCATTTTATATTTTTAACTCATTTATTTCAACAGGTTAAATCATAGAGTAATCATAGGGAAAAATGTTTCAGAGACCTTCTGATATCCATATTTCTTTTTTTATATTTTTATTTTTTTGGTTATACCCTACACTACCTTCTAAAACAACATAAATAGGGGGCAATTGGTTTTTGAATCCTTTTGTTGTTTTAGCCATTATTTTGACCTAGCTACATGTTGCCATGCTATTTAATGAATTGATAGTGATGTTATAAAAATGTTAGTTCAAACTCTTTGGGACCATTACACAGATCTGCTAAAATATCTGCCCCAGCATCTCAATCTTGTCCACAGAGAATGGCGAAGAAGCAAGGAAGTTGGGGGTGGGGAAGAGGAAGAGGAAGCAGTTCAACATCAGCCTGAAGCAAGTGTGTCTACAATTATGGCCAGTGGCTTCATACTTACACACACACATGAAAAGGAGTGGGGCTTCAATCACCCAATGGTTATCATCATTATGAAGCCAATGACCATCAGTACAGCTGTCCTTGGCCTGCATATGTTGCATGGCAGCCCTAAAGTGCCACCATGCAGTTCCAAAGCCAACAGAAACCATGTTCAATCCCTACTCTAATTCAGCAACAAAGCAAACTAGAGGTGTATCTGTACTAGAAACTGGGGAAGGAGAAAAGCAGGGGCAGGAGAGCTCTCCTTTGATGCCATTTAGTGGCAACAGATCTATCATCAAGTCTTCAATCCCGGGCAATTGCTCATAGGAATCAAAGAACTGGTTGCACTGGACCCAATTTATTTCACCCCCAAATCTCCCGCTATCAATGACTGGCAGAAGCAGGAAGAAGGGGAAGATGACTGTGTGGATTGAGGACATGTCATGCATTCATGTTCTAGAAAAACATTAAGTTGGACATCTTTCTGCTGGAACAAGGAGGAAGGGTTCATAGATCAAATTGATTTGATTTGCATTTTGGGAATAAACATGATTGTATCTCTCTCTTCTTTATATTGAAAACTCCCAAACTATCACTGTCTTATGTCATAGGTAAAACTCAAAGGGTTTGATTAATGAATCTTCCTCTTCCTGGTATTGATTCTCTCTTTGTAAATTCTAGTCCCCTTATTTCCAGTTATTATAAATGGGCTTTGCTCAGTGCTCTGTTGGAAATAGGCACAAACTAAAAAATGACACAAGAGCTGAAATCATAAGAGAATTTTTCAAATTAGTACAAATTTCCAATGAATAGCACTTCTGGATTTAAAAAGACTCCTTCCAACAGTGTGGTGTTTTAAGTTAAGTTTGAAGCCATACACTAAATAAATACAGGTTTGGAAATTAATAGCACCAGTAGAATAAAGAGAACAGTTCCTAGTTTTTATCAGTCTTTTTTTTTCCTTTGAAATTCCAACTAAAATTTGAACTAAGCGAAGATCTAGTTATGGCTGGTTTATGCCTCCATCTGCTAAACTGATGCATTCTACTACAGTGAATTCTTTCGTTACTTTCCAGTTAATTTTAGTTAAATCGTTACGGGGGGGGGGAACTGCAAATGTTATACTCACTACACCATGACACAATTTCCCCCAACTATTTCAGAAGATCCTTTAGAAGAGATTTGTCCCTTTACGTTCTTCTTTCCCCCCCATCACCCAGTTTGGCAACGCTGAGGTTTTTAACACGTACCACCTGTTTGGAGTTCAGACTGCAAACCGTGATTTGATCAATGATTGCTTTCACATTCTAAAGCAAACAGCGATTCTTTCCTAAGCATTATAAAAGGCAAAGCACCTACGCTGTGAATCATCCTCCTTCCACCAAGGAACTAGGAGAACAGCAGCCCTGTTACGCTAAAGTAGCAAAGCGCCACGCATGCGCACTGGGGTTGTTTTCCACAAAGCTTAAAATGAGCTGGCAGCGGCAGACTACTTGTCTTTGTAGAGAGACCACAGAGCTGGCGGGTAGCAGCTGCGAGCAGCATCTAATGCTGGTACTTTTGAAGAAATCCCCGATGAAGTGCTCGTAGAGATCACACTGATCCTGCCTGCAACCTTTTTCGCAGAGCAGAAAAAACTGATCAGTGTCAAGTGAAGATCGCATTTTTATATGAGATCTTGACTTTCCTTCCCCTTTTTTTCTTATAGTGTATTTTTATAGACTTTTATTATTAAAAAAAAAACTAGTAACATGGTGCTGGGGAAGGTGAAGAGTTTGACAATAAGCTTTGACTGTCTTAATGACAGCAATGTTCCCGTCTATTCTAGCGGGGATACAGTCTCAGGAAGGGTGAATTTAGAAGTGACTGGAGAAATTCGAGTCAGATCACTTAAAATCCATGCAAGGGGACATGCGAAAGTACGCTGGACTGAATCTAGAAATGCTGGCTCCAACACTGCCTACACACAGAATTACACTGAAGAAGTAGAATACTTCAATCACAAGGATATCTTAATTGGGCACGAAAGAGGTAAGTCTCTTTTTTAATTATTCTTGAATGTGAAGTTCTGACAACCGTGGGAGACCCTACTGTTTAATCCTGAGCGTAATTATTCAAAAGAAGCTCCTTAATGCAAGGGAATTTTTTCTGCTGCATCGAACTTCAGAATAGAGCTGTGAAAAATATCAAGGTTATATTAAGGAAGGAACCCCGAGATCGTTGGTGCAGCTGCAAAGTGCTTCCATAAAGACTTTTTCCATCCCAACTCACCCCCCATTTTCTTTTTATAGAGATCCTTTCACTGTAGAAGATGAAGAGGGCTGTTGGGTTGTTTTTTTTTAATGAATTGATTTTGGAAGGATATATGTTGGAATTTGTTCTTAAGTATCTGATGACCTCCAAAAATGTGGAGACCGATTTATTAATCCACTTTTGAGAGCTTGAGAGCAGATCAGTGATGTCTTTAGGTTAAGAGAATTGTTGATAGAGAAAGGGCTCCCTGCGGCTTATTTTGACACTTGCTTTCAGCACCCCACGTGTAGATCCGCGTTCCCTTTTATACGGAGGCTGGAAAAGTTGGTAAATTTCGCCGTATTCCTCTGAAATGCTTCAGCCGTCGAGGCGCAGGAAAACTATTTTGGGGAGGGGAACCCCACTCTTAAATGACCCTCATATTGAATTAGTAGGGCATCCTTTCTAAGTTGAGGAGTTCTATGATGTATGAATCTGACGGTGCCAATGCAAAGAAATCTGCAAAGGGAAAGAGGTTAGCAACGGGAAAATACTTTATCGAAGGGTAAATTAGTCTCCAGATTGTTAATCTATTGTTTGAAATGGTGTCAGTGTAAGTATATGAGAGTCTAAGGTTGTTTTTCTGAAGTTTCCACCCTTTGTTAAAAGCGGTTCAATCCTGTTTGGGACCGGTACTGGGGAGAAGGGAGGGGTGGTGCTCCTCACAGCAGATTGGTTAGGCGCGTCAGGTGGTGGCGATGACTTAATTCCTAGCACAAGAAAATGTTAAAGCACATTATGTAATTTTGGCTTGTTCTTTTTATATTTATAGATATATATGCAGAAAATTTGCTGCAGATAGGAGGAGAGAGGTTAGACGATTCATCTTAATTCGGTAGTATGATAGGATGGGTGTTTTTTTGTTTTAATCTGAAAGAAGTTCTATGAAATTGCTTCCAATGCAAGCGATATAAGGAGGGCGCTTAGCTGAAAGGTACAGAAAGCAAAAACTTATATTGCGAATCATTTTTGAGAATAAAATACAGCTTTCCTCCAGCGGTTGTGCAAAACGCAAGCCCTTCCATTCATAATGGCAGGCTTAAAAATGCCCCCCCCTCCCACTCCCAGTCACTGAACTGCACAAATACGTGTGCAGTGTTCCCGGGATAAGTAAGGTTAGAGCCCAGAGGAAAAAACAATTTTTCAGTTGCTTTTCAGGTGCCCTCGTGATTGCACCTGCTTCTGTGGCAATTAAATAAGGGTAGGGTTTCAAATCAGTATTTATTTGTAAAAAAACAAAGGCTGATGGTGATGTACGCTTCGTAGGGTCGGGACCCTTGATCCAAGCGCATACTTGTAACCGAGATAATTCGGCTGACTTGTCCTTCTGCGGAGCGGCTGTATTTCTTCATTCTTCGCCGCATCGCTATCCCGACGGCAAGCAGCTTCGAAGGCTTCATCCCCCAACCCAGAGCGGGGGAGTTCCAATGGCTTAGCTGAGAAGGCAAGACAGGAAAGAACCCGGCAGCCTAGCATGCTCACCGAAGCCACGCCCAGCGCTCCTACACTCATTGGCCCGGAGAGGTTTGTTAGGCTGTTGCTAAGGCAATGCCACTTCTTGATTGGGAGGTGGGGAGCCGATAAAAGAGGGGCGGGATTAAGAGCTGAGGTTCCTAGCTCGCGGAGCTTCTGTTACTCCTCAAGTGGAGTTGCGCGTGCTGTCGGAATGTGTATTCTTGGATGGCTTTGGTGGAGGGCGGTCCTTTGTCCTCGGCCACGCGAGGCTGGCATTGCTGTGCGCGTGCAATCCGTGCAGCAATATAATAAACTCTTGGCCCAGCGCAGTAAAAGCCTGGCCCTTGCTTGGGAGTTAGTAATAAGTCTTCCTCAAGCGCTACCTCTGCTGGTTGCGGCTTCAGTTTCTGGATAGCACTGAGTGGAGGGCTGCCTAGGTTTCATTCTCTCTCGCCTCCCTACTATGCCGGCAAGATGGGGTTTATTTTGGAGGAAGCGTGCGTGCATAGATGTGCAGCAAGTGCTTGGTGCCACGTCGTTTCAGTTTGGTTGAAAATTGGACCGACTTGAAATGGGGACCCCATGCGTGGGAGCCTGTAGGAAAGGATGTGTATAACCCAAGTCGGATTGATTCTGGGGAGGGGGGGGTTCAAAATTCTTTATAGCAAAGGTCATCTTATTTCAGCAACAAACAAGTTTATTGAGTTTATTAATACATTTACCACAGCAACAATGAAAAATGCCCTACTTTTGCTCGGGCATCAATTCCGCCATCCTGAACCCACAATCTGGTATCGTAAACAGCGAGTGCTAGCTGGGCATTAAAGCCTATCGCTTCCGAAACGTTTCTGTAGTTTGCCCTAAGAATTGCCAGCTCCTTCCCTGTTGCCTAAAATGGGAGACAGATTGGAAGGTCGATCCTCATTGCAGAATCGAGTCTCCTTCCGCAAGATCGTGACTTTAGAACCAAGTAAATGGGAGGGGGGTTGGATTTCTACATCCTATTTAATAGCACCAAAGCAAAACAGCAGGCTTGCAAAAATCAACCTCGGTCCCCGGTATTTGTACTTCTTTACATTTACCAGTGTAATTTACCAGAGGGCGAATAAACTCTATCCAAATTTGGTCGTGTTTTCACGGAACGGCCAAACCGGTCTTGCCAATCCTTGCCCAAGGACTGGCAACCAGAAGGCGAGAACGCCGGAGCAGTTCCTTCTTCCTTTCCCTCGATCCTTCATGACGCCTGCAGCTAGCAAGCGGGGCGGAGCTGCTGAGCAAGTAGGCTGGCCGAGCGAGCAATGTATACTGTATGCATATGAGCGGCTGGCTGGGGTTCTGCTTGCACCGGTTTAGGCCGGTCCTCTCCTGCTCTAGACTAGTCTGTGATTGACAGCCCAGCAGTTGTTTACCTCAGCCTGGTGGCGGCGGCGGCGGCTGCTACNNNGGTGGCGGCGGCGGCGGCTGCTACTCCGAAAGCTGAAGGGAAACTGCTGAGTTGGCAGAACGAGAGGGAGGAAAGCGGAAGGTGGGGGGGGGGGGTCAGTATTATAAATGGGGACAGGATCAGCGTGAAACAAACGTCAAAAAACACGATTTTAGGCATCTGTATAGTTGGCTTAAAAAAAAAAACCGCATGTATAATGAACGGTGATTTTGAAGATGCCTTCAGCTATACCAGTGTGAATGAAGTCATGTGGCTAGTGGTGGTCCAGATTTTCACAGTCCAGATCTGTAAGCTTCAATTAGTGCCAAATCCTATGTGTATAATTTTTGAGAATGGGAAAGAAGCAGCTCTTCCTAAATCTAGAGGAGGAGGCCATTGTCACATTTTATTCACTCCCTGACTGAATAATTCAATTCCAAGACATTAGTAACAGTGCTCTCTGGCTTGTTAACTAGTGCTCTCTTTTTTATGTTAACAGGGAGAAGTTATTTACTGGTCTTGCCAACGCTATTATTTTCTACTAGGACATTTTCTCATCTTTTAGGACTACATTATATAGGTTTGGGCCCTGGCCTGAGGAAAAACTATATCTGAGGACAGGATAGGATCTGGATGTGCAGTGTAATTTCAAGAAAAAAAGAAATAACAGCTCTTAAGTGTAGAGCAGAAATTTACCCATCCCTTTATGGTAATGCTAAGGAATTCTAAGACGGAAGGAAGTTCCTTTTTAAATGAACCTTGGATCTTCTTTCTTTGGTTTGTGAGAATCGAACTGAAAAAAAGATTTTTCAGATATTTATGTACAATTTACCAACTGTACTACTGTTAAATATCTATTTTCAGAGACATCAGTGACAAGCATATAGGATGATAGGAGAAAAATGCTTAAAGGTGAATTAGAATATTGAATGTTTTCTTTCTAGATGATGATAATTCTGAAGAAGGCCTCCATATCATTCATTCAGGACGGCATGAATATGCATTCAGCTTTGAGCTTCCACAGACGTAAGTATATGTAATACTCAGCCGTGACTTTTGGGTCACCCTGCAATAAATCTATAAAAAGCAGCTTATAGAAGGAAATGGGATAGAGGAAAAAAAACCCTTTTCAATGGTCACACGGATTGCACTAAAATATGCTGCAGGGACATTGTCCTAATAAACAAGAGGTTGCTTTGATTCAAAGTGGCAAAATCATGAAAAATCAGGACAACTACTGTCCTGCTAGTAATGACCTTAAAAACGTGGTTCATTTATTCAGTTATTACATGTTTAATTTCAAACAGGATTACTAGGCTTTTAGAGAGGTTGGTATTGCTGATTGTTTCTGTTGAACATACCTGTTAAAAAGATGTAGAACAAAATAGTATGAATGATATGGAAAATTTAAATTTAGCAATGGCTCTTGTTTTGTAAAGTAACATATAAGATGGGGGAAGGACTGTTACATCAAAACAAGAAAAAGCCATTATTTCAGCATAGATGCATTCTAAACATTCTAAAAACATTTTAAATTAATGATATACTGGAAAAGAAAAATAGAATGAGAATGTCATCGAAATATACACATTTTTAAAATGGAGTTATTTGACAATTATATATAATTATAATGAAAGCCAGAATGTGGAAAGAAGGAAAGAGACTTCTGTTAAGAAGTTGTACATTGTTATGAGATAGAAAATCTTTTAGCAATATGAGACCTCATTGTCACACATTTTAAAATTATGCAATGGATCTAGTAACCTGTGTAGAATTTGCAGGCTGCATTTCTTCCTACTGGGTTTTTTCCCAAAGAGGCAGTGTGATGAAATTTAATTACCCCAACTAGAATATTTTAAAAACTCTGTGGAGTTTGATTTAAAGATATAATTATCAGTAGCAAATATATTTAGTGAAACTATCTCAACTAAGACTACTTATGATATTAGAAGTTGTAGAAATGTATACTTTTAAACTAAGTATAAGCATAATTTATTTAATTCATAAGTTTCTGAATTAGTATGGAAATAATTGGAATCAAACTTCATCATTTCATAATATTTGTTTTTAATAAATATGTTTTAAACATAATTATGAATTTAAATGGATGGAATACATTAATGCATTAATGGAAGGTACCAGAGAATGCAAATAAATTATTTTGGGCTGAGCACATATTTATTTTTAATACAGACCTGAATATAGAAAAGTTTGCAGTTCTCAATAATGATCATCATAGTAACTTTCATTTAAGAATACTAACTGAAATGAAGTAAGTAAAATAATTTTGTAAACCTGAACTCTGTTCTCTTTTCTGCAGTGAAAGGCAGAGATCTGGAATATTAAGAGATGCCATACATTACATGAATTAATATCTTTTGTACACTTTTATACATGATGTCAAAAGCATCTTGAAAAAGTTAGTTCCTAGTTTAAATAATTCTCATATATAAATTGAGACCTTTGGAAACTAACTCTGCAAAAGCAATTTATGGACCTGCTTTACATTTCATGGTTTCCCTTTTTCTAAATTTAAAAAGTGATCTCTTCTAAAATTAACATTATCTTAACTTGATCCTCAATATATTCAAGCTGGAGCACATTAAATTCAATTACAGTTCCCAGTCAGCTAAATGGGACTTAGAGTGAAAATGTAAGTCCTCCTGCTTAACCAAATTGTATTGGGCAGTTGTATCATTGTAGCATATTTCAGTGCAATTCTAGTACAAATATGGTCATACTTTGTAAGTCTGTTTAGCAATCAGTTTAACTACAGAGATATTTCTCCCAAACAAATTTAACATGAAATCTTAAAAATAAACATTTCATTATATACTATGATGCATTAACAGTACAGTACAACTTACTAATTATTACTTTGACTGTATATTTACGTTAAGCAACAACAGAGCTAAAGATTTATTTAGTTTTGACCTTTGTGTCCTGAACAGACCACTTGCTACCTCATTTGAAGGCAGACATGGCAGTGTGCGCTATTGGGTGAAAGCAGAATTGCACAGGCCTTGGCTTCTACCAGTAAAATTAAAGAAGGAATTTACAGTCTTTGAACATATAGATATCAACACTCCTTCATTACTGGTAAGAATTGATAGAATTACTAATTCTTTGTTAGTAGCATTTTAAAAAATAACATCACACATGGCCCTTGAATTATACATATATAGATAAAAGTAACAATAATCAAATCTATGGAATGCTTAAAGTATATGCAATGTAATACCCAGAATATGGTAGCATATTGAGTAATAATTTTAAGCTGCTTGTTTTTAACATACTAAACTGTTCCAGTAAAGATTAACTTTTTTTCTATGTGGGACAGTTTTATTTATGAAACAAATTTCACCTTAGAATTTGCAGCTTGGCAAAGCACTGTTCTTTTTTTAAAAATGTACTGCAGTGCATTATTTATTACACTACTCATAATTTATATATCAAGTGGGGAGAAATGATCATAATTCTGTATGTTATCTTAACATATTTTAATGTATCAGGGATTTAAGATTCTTTCAATCTGATCAAAAACCGTTATTTTTCTTTAAAAATATTTGAAAATGAAACACAGGGAGAAAATGTCCATTGAAACAGGGTTCTTTTGCTTTGGATAAAAATCATATTTGGGATGATATAGGGCCTTGTCTAAAACCCAACACAATCAGCAGGAATATTTCTGTGGATTGTCTAAGTTTGAGATAAAGCCCATTTCATACATAATTTGAAAAAAAAAATAGTATTTTGGAACCACCCAACCATTATTAGATGATGCTACTGGTTTTGATGGATTTAGAGCAGGAATTACAACAACCTTAAATTAATGGTGTTAAAGAATATGGACCATTTGGAATACTCTTCATATGATAAATGCTTAAATGAGGCCAATGTCAATTAAATGATTTAAATATTTCAGGACAAGTCTGTGACTATAAGAAGTAAGTCCCATTGAAATTTAGCTTTAAGAATTATATAATTTGGAGCTAAATATTCACTAAAAATTTAATTGACAATTCAATTTAAGATCAGTTAAATTAGTTTGTGATCCTAAACTTAATTGTTTAAAATATAAATCGAAGAGATGTACTTCCATCATGTAACAGTATGGTCCAAATGTTATTAGTCCAAAATCAAATTCCACTTGGTCAGTAAGTTTTTATTTGACTGGTAATGCAAACAGGCAACCCATCCTTGTGTTTCTTTCTGTATAAGAAGGCTTACTAAGTTTAGTGGAATTTATTCTCAGATGGTACAGCATCACAGACTGATTTAGCACTGTGGAACTTACTTCTGGGTAGATACGAATAGAATCTGGCACTGTTTAAAATGAGTCCTTTAGCTGAACCACACTGCCATACTAATTTGGGATTTTCAGTGACCCTATTCTAAACCTACGTACTTGGAAACAGATCTTACTGAAGTCAGTGAAGTTTACACCCAAATAAATATAGTTAGGATCATGCTGCATTCTGTATCTGAATTCATAGGCCAGATACCTTCAATAAGACAGGAGGCTTCCGTATTCTGAGTCAGACAATTTATGAAGTTTACTTCCATCTGTATAGAATGACAGTGGTTCCATAGGATCCATCTGGGGATGACATGTTGAGCAGGGTTTTTTTTTTCAGTGCTAGTATGCAGACTGCAAAAACTTGAGATACTGAATAATTGAAAACTAGAATTTCAATTCTAATAATTGAATTTCAGTAACATTAAAGGATTGAAAAACTACTAATCGAGTAGTACTTTCCTGAATTAGTTCCATGGTAGAATTAATAGTGATAAAGTTCATTTTACTTATATAGATATTTTGTATGTTAGCTTATTCATAAAAGAAAAAGGCCATAGAAGTATTAAGATACTTCTAGACAATGATTTGTTTGTTTGTTGTAGTGTTAATGATATAATAGCCAGGCAGACAACAGGTCTGTTCATCTTGTGCTGATAGCTGCTGATCGGGGTCCACTCATAGAATCAACAACCCCCAAATCACAGTGGAACCAAACCCTGATGATAGGTTATTGTTTTTTTCTTTTGGGTATCTGAGTTTACATTATCTTAACAGGAAATTTACTATGTCAAAATCACCTTTCAAATCACTTCATTTACACTAAGCTAAAAATGTAATTACTGTTTTGTTTTTCTTTCAGTCACCCCAAGCAGGCACAAAAGAAAAGACTCTCTGTTGCTGGTTTTGTACCTCAGGCCCAATATCCTTAAGTGCCAAAATTGAAAGGAAGGGCTATACCCCAGGTATGTAACATGAGTTCTAAGGAAAGTAGGGCTTATGATTTTTTTTCATTTAATTAATTTAAATCAATGATTGTTTTTTTCTGGAATAAATAAAATGCAGTGGCCTACTAATGGGTGATTTGCATGTTAATGTCAAATGTTATGATTATCTGATTATAAAAATACATATGATACAGTTTTTTAGTAATTAAAATACAAAATTTGCATGGACACATGTAATGTTGGCTTGGTATTATTCACATTAAAATTATTGAATTGTCTTGGACTCCAGTCAAACTGAGCTCCTGGCGACTTAATGAAAATGTCCATATTTTTTCTTAGATACAATATAGAAATATTTGCCTATTATCTCCTGGAGAATTTTTTCAATTTCCCAGCCTGTAGCCCTAGGATTTTCAGATGGTATAGATGTACCAGATCTGTTTCTGGTTAGTGGTTGGGTCAGTCTACATTAATTGGATGGTTGCCATTGTTGTGGCTTCTTGTATTTCCTTAATTATTAAAAATAGTATTAATCAATGTATAGTAATGCTTACATTTTAAAAGATTCATGATTTCCATCTGATGTGCTTATTCTTGATTTCATTCAAGGTGAACCAATTCAGATCTTTGCAGAGATTGAAAACTGCTCATCTCGAATGGTGGTGCCAAAGGCTGCCATTTATCAAACACAGGCATTCTATGCTAAAGGAAAAATGAAGGAAGTAAAACAACTGGTTGCCAACTTGCGTGGGGAATCTTTGTCATCAGGGAAGACAGAAACCTGGAATGGCAAGCAGTTAAAAATTCCACCTGTGTCCCCATCCATCCTTGATTGTAGCATAATCCGTGTAGAATATTCTCTAATGGTAAGAACTTAATTTAATCTTTTAATATTTAACATAGAATATAATATATATATAGAATAGATGACAGGTTTTCATTGAGCTTTGAATAATTTCTTGTTATTTCTTTTCAAGGTATATGTGGATATTCCAGGTGCAATGGACTTGTTTCTTAATTTACCACTTGTCATTGGTACTATTCCTTTACACTCATTTGGCAGCCGAACATCAAGTGTGAGCAGCCAGTGTAGCATGAATATGAATTGGCTTGGTCTGCATGAAAGACCAGAAGGTAATTTAACCATATATTCTGTATTTGTGATTTTCTATAGGTCTGTTATTGTAATAGTATCTACCGGTAGTTAATACTGCCCTAAATAATAATGTTGCATAAACAGTATAGAAATAGATTTTTTCATTAGGTAATCCCAAAATATTATTCCAGCTGATCGAAAACCCAGACTCTTTTGGGTGTGGAGGGATAGGGTAGAACAGGGTCCCAGATCTGTTAAGTTACAACTATATAAAACATTTACAAAATTTTAGTGGCATTGCAGCATTGATTTTTGTCACCAATACCACTAAAATTGGTCAGACCTGGTATAACTTGATTTTATTGCTTTTTCTTACCTAATATTGATGATTTGACAAAGGCTCAGCACTTGTGGCAAGTGGTTTGTTGATTTTGATTACTCTGTTTTTGCAAACCAGCCAGTTATGGTTTAATCCAGGGATGTCAAACTTGCATCATTACAGCGTCGTCATGTAACCTATCGGGACTTTTTTCCCCTTCGCTAAACAGGGCAGGGCCAGCAGAGGACGCATCCATGAGTTTGACACCCCTGGTTTAATCAGTAAGCTGTGGTAATAAGCAACAAGGGTTTTGGCAATGTGGGAACTCGCCAAATCTGTAGCTAGTTTCTTCTTAGAGAGCCCTCTAAATTATAAATGGTTGTACCATTATAAAACATGATTTTTTAAAATTATAACCTAATTATTACTTACCAAAGCTACCAGGTAACAGTTGAAATTGTTGTTATCTCTGCCTTGTACAAATCATATAAACAAAGTTTAATATTCCTGTCATGTTATATGTTCTGACATGCATAAGAACATAGTTCGAACTGCGTGTAATTTTCCCTTCAGCACCTCCTAGCTATGCAGAAGTGGTCACTGAGGAGCAAAGACAGTCCAGTCTAGCACCCGTAACTGCTTGCGATGACTTTGAAAGAGCACTTCAAGGACCATTATTCGCCTACATCCAAGAGTTTCGATTCCTGCCTCCTCCACTTTATTCTGAGGTGAGATAACAAGTTATTAAAGCTCCAGGATTCTATTTTTAAATATGTTGTATTATCTCTAATTCTTAAATATGTCCCACTACAATGAACTAATGCATATTACATGATTACATAATATCTACATATTACATAATATCTACATATTAGGTGGTTTTATGTTATCTATTCCAAATAGTTCTTGCAGAGTTATATAAAATTGGTTCCACTTCCTAGATTTATCCCTATCTTCTATCTGATATTGCAACTTTTATTAAATTAGAACAGGATTTAAATCAATAGAGATTATTTCTAAAAATGTGTACTTAAGATTTAACAAGGGACTTTGTATTTAATCATTGTATAATATACAACAAGTATGTTTA
The DNA here is from genome assembly GCA_000516915.1 of Ophiophagus hannah. Lineage (NCBI taxonomy): Eukaryota > Metazoa > Chordata > Lepidosauria > Squamata > Elapidae > Ophiophagus > Ophiophagus hannah. Next base: position 134,937 of record AZIM01001826.1, on the reverse strand, counting down.
TACTAATAAAATACCAACCATTTAATTTTACAACAACTTCTGGTCTGGTAGATAACCCATTATGAAAAAAATCAAAGCAAATAAATGGTTCGTGCTTGCTTTTAAACTCTTTTATTGTAATTGAATGTAAAATGCTGTTTTAAATACTATGTATGCTAGTTAAGAATTAGCATTTTTCATGTCTCATTTATTGAAGAAGCCAAATTGACAGTATACTATACCATGCTAGTTGTTTTTAATGAAGGAGTTGACCAACTTAGGATTTGGTCCTAAAATGATTTGGACCTTTTTTTTTTAAGTTGCAACTGTCAGAAGAAAAAGAGTTGGGTAATATTTTATTATTCAAAATGATCCTACTATATACATATTTTCTATCCATTTTGGATTTTTTTTCCTGACAGAAGATCCTACTGTATTGTTTATTGGAAAAAATGGTTTTGTCTTTTTGCTTTAAAAATATGCATTATTTCATTTAATTTCATTCCAAGATACATCATTGCCATTGTCATCTGCCATGTCCATTCCAAAAGAATGGAATTCAGTATTACTTGAAGATCTTTAGAAAAGTTATGATTACATTAGGATACTTAACATTAGACACAAAGCATTAAAATTTTCTATTCTCTTTCACCCAACTGTTTCCCTGCTTGTTCTATACAATGCAAAATGTTTTGTGTGTGATAAAATACATATAAGTTAAAAATAAAAATAAAAACTAATTAATTAAGGATTGCTGAGAATCAGGTAGCATGTAAATTTAAATCATCATCATCATCCAGTCTCAACATCTGTGCAACCAACCATAATAAGTATTATAGTTTCTTCCTTGTTTTTAAAGATGTCTCCTTTTTTTTGTTCCTCTTTCACTTAGATTGATCCAAATCCAGATCAGACCTCAGATGACAGGCCATCCTGCCCCTCTCGCTGAAAGAATGTCTCCCAAAAATGTTGAGATGGGTCTGAATCATATTTTAACTGTGTTCAGGATAAAGATGTCCTATAGAAACAGGCTTTGAAAGGAAGTTGTTGCCTAAAAGAAAAGGAGAAATAATGAAACATCCTGTGATTATGCTTTTGAAGTCTACAGCAAACATCATAGGACTGCTCCACATGCTTGAAGACCTGGGCTTTCTCTTTCTGTTCTATACTGGCACATACTAAGAGCAGCCTTAATAGCCTACACATGTGTCAAAATACTTACCATGTTGCAAGAGGGATAACATTCTCCTTTTATTTGAAAATTTGCACATGCTCAATGCTTTTGTTGTGCAGTTCAGTGTCACTACAGCTTTTTCTCATTTATGTTGGACTGTTAACCTCTTCTAACTTGTTTGTGGTCCGCACAACAAGGAGCAAAAGAAAGCTTTGAAAACTTTGATACAAATGCACTGACTTTTTTTATTTAGATAAACAATATAGGTTGGACTTTTTCTGCATATGCACATGCTCAGAATTGTCCCAATAAGACTGATCCATGCACCACCTCTTCAGCTTGGATCCTCTTGTGGATTTATTACAAACATCAAATGCCTTCAACCAATCCTTGCTGTATGTTTCACAGCCTACTATAGTAGACAAGCAACAGATTTGAGGGGCGAAAGTAACAAAAGAAAACAATAGGATTTTTTGTCAGGAGTGTGTATCTTAATTCCTTTTTAAGCATTTGTTGCCTTTCTACTATTACTGCAAAGAAGAATTTTGTTACAGACTGCCTAAAATCACTTAATCTCAGGTGAACTCATCACTTGCCAAAATGTTGAAATGCTACTTGTGTTTATGTTGCACTGTTAAGATCTTTTTCCCTCTTTTGTTTTTGTTACTTTGTTTTCTTTGAAAAGGGGGACTTGGAAAAGGGACATACATATATTTAGACATCCTCATTTCTTATTATCTAGCCAAAACATGAAACATAATTAAGAGTTTGCCCAAATTCCTAGAAGACCCAGGTAGGCAATAGCACCAAACATCAGCAAGAGTTGAGGAGGAAAGTTGTACATGATTTATAAAATTACTCACATAGGGGTTTCTTAGCTAGGTGGTAGGGGTAGGGAAAGTGAATTTATTTTTATATATAGTTAGCCCATGACCAGAAACTTGTAAAAAATTTATAACGAAACTAGTCAGATTAGGGTGGGCATCTCAAGTGAGCAGTTTGTCTTTTAAGATATTTTAGAAACTCTTTTCTGGGGACTGCTATTTCAAATACATTCTCTACTAAAAAATGAAAGTGACTCAGTAAAATAGTTGATAGAATTAGTAGGTTTGCTTTGCTTAATTTGGGGGTGGGTAACATTACAAGGAATTGACTAGTAGGTGATTGGAGTGGAATCTCAGCACAAATGCTAAAATATTTAATTTTTAAAAAGTCACAACTGTCACCTTCTGGAAAACTCGACTCATTTTTTTACCAAAACAACTGTTGTAATTTTCAAGTGACAAGAATTGAGTTCATGTATTGCTGACCAAGTATTGATTTTATCAATAGATAGGCTTTGGATTGGTGCAGCTCATCCCAAAGCCTGTCTTGAGGTTTAGAACAAGTAGGATAGGCTTGTCCACAAGTGGCCTTTAAGAAAACATGGACAACAATTCATGTTTGCATATTAACAGGGTGAAAAATGAACAGTATAAAATGAATCGCGTTTTAAGTGGTTCTTTTAAATGAGTTTGACCTTTAGCAAGCAAACTTCTTATGATGGAATAATAAGAAAATTGAGTGATGGAACTTAAAAAAATAGATTAATTTTTTTGTGAATGTCCCTCTTCCATAGAAGATTAAAGTATACTTTAACAGGATAAAGGCATAAAAGGGCATTTGGTGGGCTTTTTGTTGTTTTTTGTTTTAATCAATGAGGGAACAATTGTTCTGCATAGCATTACATTTATCACAGTATGATAGAAGGTTCTATATTGAAGCAGGATTGACCAATATTCTAATAATTGGCATTTCAATGTACCAATATTGTGATGAGATTAAAATTTGCAAACACTAATTTTTTCACAAAATATTACACTTGCGGCATTACTATTATCTCTGACTTCAGAAATATTGGTCATTGTCTGGACATTGTATAATATTGGATTTTGAGCTGTAGTCCAGTATTCAAAATAACAATTAAAAAGAGGGGATAAGTCCAAAATGTTAAACAAAGTGCAATATTTAATGTTTGCTTTATAGATTATATTCAATGGCTGTTTGTACTATATTTTCTTTCTTTTTTTCTGTTTTTAGTTTGGTGCTGAATATGTCTCTGTAGATTCTGTTCAAGAAAACAAATTGTGGAAAACAATTTAATTTTTCCTATTGCTCTTCCTTGTGGATAATAAACTTTTTTTATATAAAGCACGTTTGACTGTTTTCATCAGAAGAAACAAAAGGCACCTTCTCTTGAAATTATATGCTGCAGTTGTAACACTCGCAGCAAAGAAATCACAGAGTTTGAACTTTCTACTCATCTTGGATGTAGTAGACTGGTCAATACATAAACCTGACATTCTTTAAAATCCTCACTGGGCTTTTAAAGAATGTCAGGTTTATGCACACATTTATTTTATTTTACCAAGCTTCTAAGTACATACTAGTTTACATAATAAGAGCAATGGTCTAGCTCAGCAGTCCCTAATCTTTCTGGCATGAGGGACCAGTTTCATGGAAGACAATTTTTCCACAGGCCAGGGAGGGGGAATGGTTTTGTGTGCAACCTGGCTCCCGCACATGTGCAGATGAAGCTTCACTTACTTTATCCGCCACTTGGGCAGCCCAGTTCCAACAGGCCATGGACCTGTCCACAGCCAGGGGTTGGAGACCCCTCATCTAGCTCATGAATATCCAACATAAACCTCTTAATACCTCTGTAATTCTCATCATCCATTAGCTATGGAGCACTGAACTGAAAAGGTTTTATGTTGCCAGTTTGGACTTAATGGGAGTTTGAAAAGAATATGAATACATACTGGCCTTGCAATTTCATTTATGTTTGGTTTTCTGTAGGTACTATATTCTGCATCACTATGAGAATGGAAAATAAATAATCTGATGCGACTAGCTCACATCAAAGTAGTTTATTCGAACAGTTAAGTATGTATAGCCATTGCATATATGAGCTAGAAATATAGGGGACATAAGAAACTTGTACTTTAAAAAATTACTAGTAGTAAAATAAGAGCAAAACTACATATGTAGTAAAAATTGTCCCACAAATATTTGAAAACAAGGCCTCAGTATGAGCAATCAAAAATAAATATAGTTTGAAAAACAGCGTAAAAGAGATTTTAAGAAGCAGAAGGTACTGAAAACAGCATGGTCTCTAGTAGGTACTGAAGGTACTGAAAATAGCATGGTTTTTACTAGTAATTTTTTAAAGTACAAAAATTAGCTAAAGGCTTGAAACAAATTCCTTAGTATTCTGAAAGCAGCTGTGTCTGGCTGACATAATGTACCCTAAATATTTTGTTGCAAGTTCCAGTTGTACTTCAGATTTATGATTCTTAAAAACTCTAAAAGTTGATAACTAAAAATGGATAGCACTATTGCATGGTCATGCAAAATTTCTTTATAAATGTGGCAGTTGCTAAATTACTGATTTATATAAAATTCAGAAATGACTGACCATTAAATTAAAATTGGAGTTGTATATGCAGCTTATATAAAATACTGAGCACTATTATAAACAAAAATGATCTTTCTGTTAAGATTTTAAAAACATTTCATTTTGAATGATCTCTAGGTTAAACTGACCCCTATATTAAAGCTGAAATGAGCATTGTTCAATGTAATATAAAATATAGTTGTATAAGATTAAAATGTGCTATTAGATTATTCATATGCTTTAATGAATTGTATGGAAGTATATTCATTATTAGCCAGATATAATTATGCTATAGAGAATTTGATTACAAAATCCAGGGTAATTTCATTGCTTTTTAGGGTTCTTTATAATTAATTTTCAGAGTTTAACAACATTAACAGCAAGTAGAAAAGGGAACCACCTCTTCTTCTCTTCCTCTTTTTTATGTAATAAGTAACAGGCAGATAATATTATAAAGTCATTAATTGTCTAATAGGTCACATGTCAAGAAAGCAGTTTTTGTACAGTGTAACCTAATTCTAAATAATTCTAAAGTAATGCACTGCATGCAGGGCTGGGAGCACAGGCTCTCAGTGTACATACAAACATTAATAGAATGGTGGGGATTATGATTTTGTATTGGTGCATTAAAAGAAACACAGGAGTTTGATATCCGAAAAATCAAGAGGATCAAACATCTCACACAGAACATGTAATACAAATGCTATGCCAAAGATATGTACTAGCCAGGTACCAACATAATCTGACATGACCTAATTCAAGTGCCACTGGAATGTAATGTTTTTCCATGAGGGAGATTATTAGAGCCATTTTACACAAATAAGAAACCTGTTTGTTTTCTTGTGTGGCTGATAATAGTGAATGTGCATAACCTTATTTTAGAAGTCTGAATTTTTTTGTCCCCCTATCTCCTCACCCCCAAGGTTATTTTCAGAACCTTGGTTTGACATTACCAATAGTGGCAGGAAGACCCAAATAATTGTACATTATTTGTGTTCTATTGTGGAGAAATGGATGAATGGATAGTTGGATCAAGGAACAAAGAGAAAAAGAAAAAGAAATTGTTCTAAGAGAGAATAGTCTCTTATTCTTTTTTAAGAGAAAGAGAAACTTTGATTACATGATCTCACAAAGCCCAACTTTTGCATTTTCTAATATATTGACAATCTCACTATCCTTAATTATCAAAACTATAGCAAAATTTACAAGTGAAACTGATATTTTTTTTCCAGGAAGTTAAAAAGAAAACTAAGCTTCACTTCTCAGATGTAGCCATTTTGTTTCAGGTGTGCTTTTAAAATCTCAGGCTCCTAGCATTACAAAAAAACAAACAAACCTTAATATCTTCTTGAGCAAACCAAACACAGCTATATACCCACCAAAGGTTGCATTAAATCTTGTCTATTCATTTAAGATTTCTTGTGTTTCCTTCTTGTGTTTCCTAACAGCAGTGATAGCAATTGATACTGAAAACTCTATAAAAAAATACTGTTAGGAACACACTTAACATTTATGGCAGCTAAACTCAGCACTATTTTCAGTTGCCCCAGCTGCTCATTTACTGTACTTCTTTTACTTAGGTTTGCTTACTTTTGTCATTCTATCCACTGTTCTTACTCCAGACACTGTTCTTTCCAGATATAGACAGATATGCTATTAACAATTTCCCCCTCACAATATAAAGGACTGAATGAGAAGGGCAGAAACTGGCTTCTGAGACAATTGGGAAGCTTTGACAAGGAAATTGAAAGGAAAAATAAAATATCAAGATAATGGCTGCAACTGTACAATAGAAGTCCCAACCCATTCCTACATGTGTAAAATGTTCTTTCTGTCAATGGGGGTTGTTAACAACTACTGTCTTTTTTGTTACTTTTTGGAACTTGGCACCATTCTGCCATTCCTAGGCCATTTTGCCTATTATCTAGGCTAATTCCCAGGGTTGATGGCCATAGCCACTATTGGCACTTCCATTCCTTGTAATACTAATAAAGAATGGAGCTTGTTTTCGTCGGTTGTTCAGTTTTGCTTCACCTATATTGCTCCTTCATGCTCATGATCAGTTGGCCATGGTTTTTATATATATATATATATGAGGGTATCACATTTTCAGAAGAGTATTAAACCCATGATCAGCCTGACTGATAGGTAAAAGACATGAATCACCTTTACATCTACAATCTGTTAGCTAGGCAGAAAATAAAATAATAGTACATAGTGTGTCATGCTGAGATATCGAATTCCCAAGTGAGCCTATAGAATGATTTCTGCTAATGTTATCACAACTAAGTGTCAAATAGCCTGGGGAGGGAGGGTAAACCCCGAGGACCTAATATTACACCAAGGCTACAAAACCTTCTGCACAGCCCCAAGTGGTCTTCTAAAAATTGCAGTGCAATATATCAGAAAGGGAAATGTACTGCCTTTGTAAGGAATAATCAGGTCAACTATATTTCATTAATATCATTTTTAAATGAAATGTACATATTGGAATGGAAAACTGTACATATTCATAACCCTGTAATTACAAGAAAGCAAACTTGTCTGTTTAATATATAGATTCTTTTAAAGGCCATTTTAAATTCATCAGTGATTGGTAGAACTTGATTTTCAGCCCTTTGTTTAGCAACCATTTAGCAACCATGTAATGGCACTAAAAAGTGACTTAAGACTGGTCTTCACACTTGCGACCATTGTGGCATCCCCAGTCATATGATCAAAATTTGGGTACTTAGCAACCAGCAATGGTTGCATCGTTCCAGGGTCATATTTGACCTTCCCAGCTGGCTTCCAACAAGCAAAGTCAATGGAGTAAACTGGATTCACTTAACAATCTCAGTGATTTGCTTTACAATTACAGTAAAAGTGATAGATAAAATGACTCACTGACCTTGCTTAGCAATGGGAATTCTGCTCCTGATTGTGGTCGTAAGTTGAATAAGAACACCTGTACTCTAGGTTAAGAAGCGTGTTTGTGTTCACCAGTACACTGCCAATGTTACAGTGTGTACAGTATTACTATTTAACTGAGTAATGGAACCAAGCTAAAAGTCTGAAAGTCTAAATTTCAATTGTATGTTATACATACCGTATAATATGTTTTCTTTTTCTACTAAGCATAGAGTTTCCCACTTTCTTTTCTCCTGACAGAATTCCTGTGCTTTTTAATAATTCTGGGCCAAGAGAATATTCATCAGGGAGGATTTTTTTCCAAGCATTCACATGCAACCCTATACATAGTTTGTCTTCTGATGAATTTCTGTTTGCTGTAAAGCTCTTAAAAACATAGAGCCTACTATGAAAAGAAAAAATAAACAAATAAAGTGGGTAGCTTTTAACACAGAACAAAAAGGATAAAGAATACACGTTTAGGTGTTCAAGAAATGAACATTAAAAAGTGATTTACTGAATAAGAAGAAACAGTGCCCTTCTTTCCACTGTAACCAATCAGTTGCCTCAAACAAGATGTTCGCAATAGCTTTCTTCCATGGTTGTTTCCCAGGAAGTTGGCAGTTTAAGGTAGTCTTTCAGGTTCAAAGAAGGCATTTCTGTTATGCAGTTCATCTCTGGACACTGAGATGTCTCTACAGTCCCAGCCTGGAATGATAAAGTCTAGCACAGTGGAAACATTGGAAGTCCATTGCTGCAGTAACTGTGGGTGTCATTCTGAGATGTCATTCAGTCTTCTATCCATTTTGGAGGAGCCTGTTTTTAAAGCCAATGAGTGGAAGCTTCATAGCACAGGGCTTCCCAGTAAACTTGTCAGCAGCTGCAGCTTCTAGTTCCCTAGAAGGCACAGTGGCTGCAGCTTCTATTTCCCTAGAAGGCACAGTGGCACTTTAAGTATTTTGGTGTTGTTTGTGCGGCCGCTCGAATACCATTTTTTTTTTCAAACTATGTTCCATGGAATCTTAGGATGTCATGATTCAGTAACAAACTAAGTGGGAGAAAAAGGTCATTAAGACACAGCCAATTTTCTACTTTTGCCTTTTGATCTGGCTTCTGGGATTTAAAACTAAATTAGACTAAGATGTTTTCCAGTTTGAAAAACTGTGGAAAGCCTCTGGTCTAGGGAAATCAGGATTGTTTTTCCTCCCCATAGTTATATAAGACTTGGACTACTAGAATATTTTTCCTGATTTTTTTTTTTTAAGATGATAGCAAATCTCCACATAACAGAGTAGGAGGAGACGGGGGTGAGTGGGGGTGAATAACACCAGCTTGATTTTACAAGGTACGTCTAGTTCAGGCAAGGAAGATCAAACTGTAGCTATTCATTTTAATTTGGAAATACTGCATCACTTCTTTCTTTCTTTTTATTTTACTCAGCTGAAGAGCAAATAGATGCCTTCTGTTATGCAAAGGGCAAGGCAAAGATAACTTTCTAAATCCCATTGCTTACTTCATAGCTGTTTCAGAGTTTACAAAAGCAGCAGATTCTGAAACAGGACCTTTTCAATACAAGGTAGTTATTCCTAAAACAAGTAAACTCTCCATCATTTTATTGGACAAAGCAGAAGTCCTGTCAAAGAAAAAGCTGCTCGGGTCACATTCCATCTGAAACAGCAAGCCATTTCTGATTCCTGAAACAGCTTCCTTCAGTGACAAAAATGACCTCATCACAGTGCAAGAATTAGCTTCATTATTGGAGTCCCCTCTCTTTACTGGTGATACAAAATACAGTTCTTGCAAGTTGAAACAAGGACCCTAACTCTTGGCTTAAGACACTTGGTTTTTTTTTTTTTTTAGTCTTGTAGAAGTTGTTTTGTTTCCATAGTTCAGGGGTGTCAAACTCACGGCCCGCGGGCCGGATGCGTCATGTGCTGGTCCCACCCCCTCCCAGTTTAGCAAAGGGGGCGGGGGCAAAGTCCTGATATGTCATGTGACACCACCGTGACAACGCAAGTTTGGCACCCCTGCCATAGATCATATGTCTTTCTAAATATGGTGACATTTCTGATCAGAGGTAACAATAATTATTATGGGATTATTCCAGAATGCTGAATTTGACCAAATGACTTAAAGTTTTCTCGGTTTCATTTTATCCTTGGCCTTCACTAATGTAATGTAACCTGTTGACTTCAGAAAAAGCAAACATCACAGTGAAGGGTGTTCATTTTAAAGCTTGGGATAGAAAAGGGGGAACAATATAATTCTGCCTCTCTAGTGCCTAGTAAGTGTCAACAGCAGAAAATGTAAAAAGTAATAGGGAATATATTTTGAGCAAGCCACCCAGAAAGAAAAAGGAAAAACAAGAGAAAATGACATTTGTATGCTGCAAAGAAACGGAGTGAATAATTGCTAACCATGATGGCATTTCACATGTTGAAAGGCAGCAAATACCAGCTGTCAAGATTCAATGTCATTCAAGAAGGCCAAAAAGTTTTCAAGGACAGTTATATCACAGCCAAGCAAGCCTCAATTTCATACTTACTTTATCTTAGAACGATACTCATGCTCATAACCACACACCCACAAACACCCACATACACACAAACAGAGAGAGAGAAATTTTGTGTACACAATGATGTATAACATTATCATTATATCTTTATATTAACTATTATCAACCAACAGAAAAGGGGACTTAGGATTGTAGCTGAATAAAAGACAACTATATGCTGCTATTTTTTAAAAGTTGAGTTCTTTGTTTAGGATCTTTATAGTGGGACCATATCAGAAATNAAATACTGTATACAGTTCTTTTAATCACACCTCAGGAAGAATATTAAAAAGCTGGAAAACATGAGCAAAACTTGATAATATACTCAAAGGACTGGAGCCTTCCCTTATCAGCAAAAATTTATTTATTTATTTATTTTTATTTTTATTTATTTTTATTGGTCTTATATGCCGCCCTATCTCCCAAAAGGGAGTCAGGGCAGCTTACATCCTAAAAACATACAGTGGCAATTAATTTAAAAGAAAAAATTAAACCCCAAGTCCAAATTTATCCAATAAAAACCAGCCCCACACCCCCTTTCAGTCCAGGCCAGCCTTCTGGAATAACCAAGTCTTAAGGTTGCGGCAGAATGAGCAAAGATCAGGGACCAAGCGAAGCTCCAGGGGAAGTTGGTTCCATAG
>AZIM01001826.1:81819-92039 GCA_000516915.1 Ophiophagus hannah | reverse complement strand
AACCCCCTGCTCGAGCAGGAGAGTCTATTCCAAATATTAGGCTCTACCTACGATTGAACTCACAGCCTCCTGATTTCTAGTATGATTATTCTTTAGTTCTCTACTTTTTTTTCAGATTAAAAGTTACCATTTGGTAACTCATCCTGGAGACCACTCTCATGGTTTTATGGAGTTAGCTACCTGAAGTTCTGGAGCCTGAGGATGTGCCCCTCTCCCTTAAAAGATAGTTTCTCCAATGTATTCATAATTTTCTTTTTAATTTGAAAGGAGAAAGGAAGGGTCCTTGGTATTGGTCTCTGGTGCTAGTCTCTGAGCTTGGTTGTTTTCTTGCAGATATTTCATTACCCAGCACTGATGATGTCACTTAGTTTGGGTAATGAAATGTCTCCAAGAAAACAACCAAGCTCAGACTGCAGCAAGGACCCCTCATCTCAACCCTGAGATACAAATATTCTCCTTTATTGAAAGGAGAAGCATTTGAGAGAGGGAAGAATTCTATGAACTGAACACTTGTCCTGTTTTTTCTTATAATCTATCAATATAATTGTGGGGATGTAATATATAGGATGTAATATATAGTGAATAGTCATTAGATTTTTGGCTTTTTGGTCCAAACTGTCCAGTTCAACTTGTATCCGTCAATAATTCCAGCAGTGTATCACATAACAATGTGGCACTTTTCTCACATTTTGGATATGTTCTTTTCTAACCACATTTTTAATTTATCCATACTTGATTTATCCAACTCTAAAATGCCCAGATACTTGTAGGCTTCATCCTGTTGAGGAAGGTTGAGATAGGAGAAAATGACTGGCTTAAAGTCCCCCAGCCAGTTTTTATGGCTAAGAAAGAACTAGAACTCATTCACCTCTACACCAAACTAGCTCTGATTAATTTAATTTAATCTTAGTGCAATGCTTTCTGATACATCAGTTGTATTGTAATACAGAACCACAAAAATATCTATGCCTCATTTTAATTAGGAATAAATGCTCTAACCTTTTTTGAAACCATTTACTTTCAACAGTGCCTGCTAGGTGCCTCTGTGATGTCTCAGGGTTTGTTTCTTTGGTTTTATGATATGTTTATTCACTTACAGGAACAAGAACTTCTGGGGACCAAGTAGTTTCATGGTTGTAGCCAAGTTGTGTTACATGACCATCTGTCTAGTATGTAATTGGCAGGCTCTGGATTCTCTCAGTGGAAGACTAAGCACAGTAAGCAGCCAGCCTCCGGTAGGAAAGTTTGATCTGTTCCACTGCAGTTTGCAAAACAAATGTCTAATAATAACTTTGCAGTAGCCTTTATGTATGGGAATTCTGGATTTTCCATCAGCATATCTGTTGACTCCAAGAGTGACATAAGATTATTACAGATAGTCCTTCTTTAGTGGCTGCTTTGTTTAGTGGCAGCTCATAGTTACAGCAGTGATTAAAAAGTAACTTTGCAACCATTTTTTGTCTTTTGCAGATCTCTAAAGCAAAGCAAAGCTGAAGTAAGACAGCAAGTAAAGCTGTGGTTTTATTTAATGATCACTTTGATTAATGACTGAGTTATTGGTCCCAATTGTGGCCACTAAGCAAGGACTACTCGTATATAGACTACTAACTATACAGATAGGATTACCAGGCATAAACCTAGAACTTGGCTCCTAAAATCAGCACTATGAATCTTTGAAATGCATCTTTGAAATAAAAAGAAGGCAGAGGCTTGTCTTGCAATTATATTTGCTTCCTTATCCTAAAGAAGCTGATGACAAAGTGCAAAGAAAATATGTTAAGTGCAACATTATTCTGTAACACATCCAAACTCTTTTAGAAGTTCAGAGAAAAAGAGAAAATAAAAGAAAAAATGCAAGATTTCTACCAAGCAAGTTAAGGAAAATAAAACAGAACTAATGAAGATCATAGTTTCCAAAATTCTTAGTTAACATGACTAAAGACAATACTGAGTAGGAATGCTGGAAATTGTAATTGCAACAAATATGGAGGATGTCTGAATGGGGGAAGTTAGAAGAGAGGGAGTATACAGATGTAGTATACTCAAATGCTCCCGCCCTATGTAATACTCTCCCCCTAGAAGTGAGGCAGGCCTCTACTCTCCTGGCCTTCTGAAAAGGAGTTAAAAGATGGCTTGGGGCTGGTTAGCACCCTAAGAGCCCTGCCTTTGCCTTTCTAACTAATTTTCAAGAGGGTTCAATCATCCATTAACCTTTAGTTCTTTAAAATTCTTATATGCTGTTTTTATATTTTAACATTTTATCGTACAACAGCCAGAGTCCCTCTTGGAGATGGGTGACTCAAAAAATGTGTGTGTGTGGGGGGAATTAAACACGGGTAGGGAAAAGACAAGAAGCGGCAAAGAATGCCAGAAAAGAAGTAGAATGAAACACTAAGGAGTGCAAATGTGATTTCTCCAGATCACCTCCTAACCAGGATTCCCAAATGAGATTGCATTACTGCAGATCTTTTCATATTTTATAGCAGGACATAACTCATGTGCAATAGCAATTACTGTAGTGCAGAATCTGATCTGCAGGGTGCTTAGATCTGGCCCAAGGGGCTGCTTTGGACTGGCCCATGGCGCCTCTGCCAGTGAAAACAGCGCTTGGGGAGGGCCTTATCCAGCTCTCCCGAGCTCTGTTTTCAGTGGCAGAGTGCTCGGGCCACCACAGGCAGCCCCAACATCAGTGATGTCAAGCTGGCCATGCTTACCCCAGCCCCCTGAGATTAAACACAACCCTGATGCGACCCTCAATGAAATAGAGTTTGACACCTCTGCTGTTGTGTATACTATCCCAGATACTAGCTCCTCAAATATAATAATGAATTGATCTCTACGTTTTTTAGTTAAGAACCTGACTTTACTTCAAATCATGAGGTAAGTAGCTTCTTTTGGATGCTATCACAGCTCTTAATTCATGAGGACTCTAGGTACATATGGGAATTGTCAGAAGGTGAACCCTATCTCTCCTCCTTGAGGCACTGTGCCAGTGGAAAAAACTGACCTGAAGCAGATCTCATTGGCCATGCAATGATGAAAATCTAATGTGGGCAGCTGTTCTTCTGGGAACTGTCACTCAACACAGTTTTATTTCACAGCTTTGAATTAATCTTTTCTAAATAAAGCACTGTGGGGAACAGAGATAGCTTTTGCTTTCATTGCAAAAGGCTTGGAAGTGAAATGAGGCGGAATGTTTATAGATTTCATTTTGTTTTTGAGGAAGGTGATTGTTTAATACAGGAACACTAGAGTCTTTGCTATGGAGCAACAGGACTGGGAGAGTTGGCAGCAGCAGAAAAGTCTGATTAAATATTTGTGCCTGAACTTGTGCAACATAATCTAATCAACAGCAAGAGGTTAGTGAGTGCAAGACTGTACTCTACACTCTAAAAAGAGTTTTTATGAGCAAAAAAGAAAAGAGGACTTTCCCTGTAAAGGGTACAGTCCAGCTTAGGATAATATTCATTGTTAATGCTTCTTGATTTCAGTGAGACCATTAACATTTTGCTTAAATGTTCGTTATAAAAACAAATGAGTTTACACTGTACTTATCTCTAGTTGTATCCCAAATAATTATCCAGGCAAGCTGTATAAGTGATGCTTAAAATGCAGTATGGAAAAGTAAATATTAGAAATAAAGACAATGTTAATAATCATGTTAATAATGGTAAAGGTTATGTGAATTATTGCAGAATAAGAATTCAGCTATTTTTACAAAAAAGAACCTAACCTTTGTACTTTTTACAAATATGTATAACTTCTTTCCCAAAACTTTGGGCTTTCTTTTGGGCAAATTAAATTGTTTTTTTGGCACTAAATTTGCAAGACTTATTGGATGATTTGCAGATTTGCACCTGGTGTTCTGTCATATTTGGTCACTTATAAATACATGTTATTACCACCTTTCTCTTCATCCTTTTTTTTATTATCTCCATACACCTCATACAGTGAACTGGGATCTACAAAAGTGTTTGAGATAATATGTTTATATAGGTTTCTTTAATATCTTTATAAATTGCTATGAGCAATTTGGTTCTTTTATTAAGAAAAAAGCTTCTAAATAAGCAACAGCCCTCTTCCCTTTTCTTCCACATGGCAGCTTTTTGTGCTAATACACCACAAGAGATAATTTATTTTCAGCCAATGTTCCAACTTTTGGAACAGACCAGAGAGTTCTGTTCTCTATTAAGACCTTCCATTATAACTTTATTTTGTTTGATCAAAGTAATCAGCTGATAATAGAATATTCACTCAGACATATGTAATTTCTTTTACTTTGTGTTTGCGGACTAGGCACTCTTTATATAGAAAAAAGAAAAAAATTGTTCTTTGCCACAATCTAGTGGTTGTCTGGATTTTTGCTGCCCAGGTGTGACAGCCATATTATGTTTGATATCTATCCAAAAATTAATATGCTTCTTTTGGCATTGATCTCAATCTTTAGTGAGATATCCCCTTTATTTCATCTTGTAGATTTAAAAAAATGGAAAAGAAAGAAAAATATTTTAATTACTTTCACTGCTATTCCACTATTCTCTTCTGGGAAGCTATTTTAGAAGCAACTGTCCTATATGCCAAGGACACTCACAATTATTATTGTTACCTCTGCTTCTTATCAGAGACAACCTTTTTATGTCAAAGACTGCACTCAGTTTTGTGTCATGTACTAAGATTAGACTTCAAAAACAGGTTTGGTCATTGAAAGAAAACAGCCACAGGCTAAAGAAAACAGGTAAAGCTTGAGAATACTCAACCAAACAAAATACTAGGAAAAATACTTTTCATTAGTTGAATTAATATTTTGCCAGAAAGGTACTTCAAAGGAAGGGTGCAAAATGGATATTTTCATGGTCACTGCACTCTGCCTAATGGTAGAAATGCCAGAGACACAAAAACTTATGTATCCACCCCCCATTACATTTTGTGATGCATAGTCACAATTTCTTTCTGTTAAGATATGGACCAGTGACAATATATGAGAAGCACCAATGAAACAGGATCAATATCCTATGTGCATTAAGTCCTATATATTAGGCCCTGATGATATTCCAAAATGCGCTGAAAATGTGCATGTTCTCCCAGATACTGTGGCAGAATGATGGGTGGATCTTGGTAAGAATTTTGTTTTACTTTTATGGTTGTATGTCTCTAACATTAAGGGATAAACATAGTCATCCACATTAGATAGCCTGATAAACATTCTTCATTAAAACAGTGGAGATATAAGTACTCTTTCTGGGACATTTGATAACTATTTCATATATACAAGTTAGCATTTAGCCCTGGGATCTTTATGTAGACTTGTTTTTGGTAGACTGTCTTGGCCAAAAAATACGTAATGAAGAACCAGCCTGAATTATTTTTCGCAGAAAATCAATCTGGATATATCTTCAATCCCTATTCATATCCAAGTCCAAAGTAGGAGGGTTCCCCAAAATGCCGCTAAGGTAAGGTCATCTTAAATCTGGCAAAGTCTCTATGACAGAGAATTAATCTGGTTTACTGAACTGCTTTCTCATTGCATCATTTGTCGGTATTTTTTTTTCTTCCTTTAGGTAGGCGTATCAATTGAAAATGAGAATGCAGAAATGCACAAAGTGCTGAAGTAACTCTTAGAATTTTATTTAACAGAAGGCCTTGAATAAAAAAGCATTGGTCCAGTTGACAATTTCTATTATTGAATTTTTCTAGTACAATGGAAAAGTCCTTTCCTTATGTGGAAGTAGAGGTGATTGCCCATTAGACATTCTAAAATGACACACCATGCCAGATTGCCTGAAATGCAAAGTTCAGATGCAAGAGATGTTTCAACATGCGCTGGTCTCCATAGATCAAAACATATGCTAGAGGACGACTTAGAACATTATAGAATATGTGCAGATATGTGTAGATGGTAAAAAGATTCTTGAATTTTCTAAGCTATTTCCAAAACTTTAGACAGTGCTGCAAAACTCAAGACAGGAAGACAGAAGTCGCATCATAGATGGGACCACCCTTTATCCTGTTCCAAGACTCTTATATAGGAAACACCAAAAATGTGGTAGTGTTTATTATTTATAATGTAGCAGGCATACAGTATTTGCAGCATTACATAAAAACACAGGTTATGAACTTGCAGTTGGTCTTAGTCTCCTGGCACATGGATATTTTTTGAGGTGAATGAATGTATACCATTGTAACTTAACAGCAGACATGCATAATATGAGGAGTATCTCATAGTTGTTATTCCAGAACCAGCATTGAAAGATGTCTGAATTAACAGTCCTGTGTCATATATTATCAATGACATGATTTAGGGGAGAGTTGGACAATCTCCATTTTTAGAGCTGTAACTGGCCTTTAACAACATGTCTAAAGCCCTCTGTCATGGCTCAGAGCAGAGCTCTGACAAAAGCAGTCGGTCTTGCCTGTGGAAGAGAAGATGATAAAGAAAAGACAGAGAGAGAGAAGAGAAAAATGGATAGCAGAAAATGAGCAGAGAGTTTTTCTTTATCATTTTAACACCTCAGCTTCTCTACTAAATTTCCCATATTTTTCATTTTTTATTTTAATTTTACTAAATTTAGATGCTGCCCATACCTCCTATAAGACAATTCTAGGTGGCCTTACAAGGAGTAAAAAGATAAATATAAAAACATTGAAAATTTTAAAAGCTAAATAAAAACTAGAACCAAGGAAATAGATGGCACAGGATGAGACTTTCTTATCCCACCAAACACCTACAGTGGTGAGTGTCTCTTTAGTCTCATTTATTATTTTTATAGATAACTCAAGGTGGAAAACATACCTTACTGTTCCTATTTTCCCCACAAACAACCCTGTGAGGTGGGTTTTGCTATATCTTGGATATTATTGGCTTGATCTAATCCAGAACTTAATTTCAGCTAAGCCTGGAAGCTAGACTTAATTACTGACACTTATTGTTATGTAGGATGAGAAGATCAGAAATCATTTGCATGCTCAAAATTATTCTGATATTACTTTGCGGCACATGCCACTGTGAATTTCTTGGACTAGTGATTGGATATTATTGGCTTGATCTAATCCAAATTCACTAAGAGAAGATATACAGCTCAGGTCTCTTAACTGTGCCAGACCAGGGTCTCGGGCAGCTGTACTCATGTCTAGACATGGAGGTGTGTCATATTCCCAAGCTCAGGGTTTTTGAGGTCAGTGGCTGGACCTGGAACAATCTGAAATCAGAGAAGATAAAGCCTAAGCAAGGCATGCCTCTGTTGACAAGCAAAGGGCTGAAGGCCAGTTCCTTGTATTTATACCAGGTCAGACTACATCCAGTCTCTCTCTCTCTCTCTCTCTCTCNTCTCTCTCTCTCTCTCTCTCTGTGTGTCTGTGTGTGTCTGTGTGTGTGTGTGTGTGTGTGTGTGCATATGCATTCTGAGTAGCTGGGGCACACGCACCCCAGCTACTCAGAAAGCAATGAGTTTATCATCATATTCTCACTTACACCTGCTGGAGTCATACAGTATTATCTATATAACCACAGATCAAAGGTTCAGATCCTGGGTCTCTGCTTTGAACTCAATATAGCCTCTCTAGACCCTGTTTAGCTTCTGATGGTCAAATGAAGATAACTAATTCTGTTGTCACTTTTACCTGAAAATCTTTTGAAAAGACTTATAGACAGGTAGTCAGTCAGAGGACAGCCACAGGTACATGTTGTAATAATGTGACAAAAAGCATGATTTGCTGAGATTTTCCAGATTAGTTGCTTTTTCTCAAGATCTAACATGTCCATCACCATCTCTACTATAATAAGGTAATTATAATACCCTGCATATAATAGTTCAGTTATATAAGTAAGTACTAACTGCAAACCAGGAAGATTTTACTTTCGCTTGTTCACTTTGATAGTTTTCTCCCAATTAAATCTGTAAGCACATTGGCAAGCCTTGGAAATTCCATGGTGTTTTTTCAACTGACTCAATACTATCACTTACTCAACACTATCGCATGTAGTTATTCTACACTCAGTAATGAATCCCTTAACAAGATAGAGAAGTTGTTCCCATGTTCAGTTGTCCAGATGCAATATGGTCTAACTGTCCAAGATTTATAAACATAGATACAGCCATTAACACATTGATTTTTCAGGTAAAACTTGCTTAAAAGTCAGCTAACTTATCCAACAGTCACTTCCATAACTAGCCCTTGTTTAGCTTTTAGTGTATCCCTAGATGGTGATCTACTGAAACATGTACAGGATCTTTCACAAAAGGCATTTAAAGAAAGACCAATGCCTCAGGACTATGTGCAGTGATAGATGTAACCTGTGTACAGTATATTCCTGTATTTTTATAACTCATCTTCCTAGTTCAGTCAGCGGACATGACGTGCCCTTGCACAGTATCAGGTTGTGGTTTTCTAAGCAAAAAGCACTTCATGGAGGCTTTCAGGTTAGAACTGGTATCTGATGACTCATAGGTTCCTGCTATTGAATTAGGAACAGGAGCAAGGAGGCTAACAGTCAAAACCAATATTTATCTATCCTGTGATATATATATACTTTCTAAGGAAATTATGCCTTTGAGGGAAATGCTGTTATTCTTGTAAAATCATGTTATGCCCAAATGCTAGTAATTAAGTCAAAGATATCCTGCTGCTTGAGATCAGTGAAATAAGTGTGTGTGTGAGAGAGAGAGGGAGGNAGGGAGGGAGGAAGGGAGGGAGGGAGAGATAACTGAATTCAAGATCCATTGGCTGTGTCAGAGTTTCTTTCAAGGATCATAAGGAGATCTCTGGTACCAGAGTGAGGATTTGGTATCACAGTCACATTCCAGCCTCCCTGTTGAGTACAATGAGAATTTTGAAAGAAACTATGTTGGTGGGGATTAAGGCAGAAATGAATATCCACTGAGTAATCAACCCACTTCGATCAATAATCAATCCCTAACTGCCAATAACATTTCTACTAACATGAGAATGGACACAAGCTTTTCCATTGTTCAGAAAAGGAAAGATCATCCCCCCCTCTCAAAGAATTAGCTGGATAATAACAGCAAGGGCAGTGAAGACTTCTACTCATCTGCCCATCTGTTGTCAGCAGAGTGCTGAGAATAGGAGAAATGATTCTGCTTTGGAATCGGCATATCAGAATATTAAACTTGCTCTGTCCATAAGTCTGGAAATTTGTGATACATACTTCTGGTCTGCATTGTTTTTCTTGTAGTAGAAAGATAATCCTCTTAAATAATCCTCCTGTTTCTAACACTGCATTATTTTAATATAATTGTAACTGTGTTTTCCTCCTCTAAATGATATATTTAAATACATGTGATTTCAGTGTGTTTCAGGTACAAAAAACAGTGTTCAGTAATAAGAAAAATGCAAAGTCCATTGAATGTTTACGTTTGATCTACAGTATACTGTATATTTTGACCTATAATTCAAAGGTCATATAGGAAGAAAATAAGACATATTTCATATATCCTTGTAGTGGATTACACTTCCTGTACTTGGCCATGCTTCTCAGGACTCAACAATAGTTGAACGAACACAGGCCTGCCTGCTTCCCCTTTAACCACATAAAGTAGATTAAAAAGAATTAAGTCTTCAAATACGCCTTTTACAAATATTGGTCTGATTTGCCCTTTCTTATACTTTGTAGGTTTATAAAAAGAGGGCTTTGTTTTTAATACCCAAAGTATATTTTTAAAAGGCAACTGGGTTTGTTTGTTGAAAAACAAAGTCAACTGGCTTATTGAAAAAGCCTCTTTGGGGCAACCATGAGCTGGGTGATTGAGAATCTCCATAGACATTTGTTTTTAATAGTTTCCCCGTATCTTTCTTACATTGAATAAAGAATGACACCTCTTTTAAAAACCAGATTATCTACTTTGTGCTTTCTGCTCAGAAAAAACACCCACTCTCTCCTAAATATTTGGTGCTGTTTCTTTCAATCAGCTTCCAATAAACAACCAGTGGATTGGATCCATCAGTTATTCTGTTTGCCAGAGTAGCACTGAAACATTTGCATCTCTTCCTCTATTGGCTCAAAAGCTTTCAAGAGACAGAAGCCTTAATGGCGGCCTGGCCAGATGTTTGTTTAATTAATTAATTAATTTGTATTCCACCTTTATTATTTTTACAAATACATGGCAGCAAACATATCCAACATACTTTCCTCCTCCTATTTCCCCACAGCAATAACCCTGTGAGGGGAGTTAGGCTGAGAGAGTGACTGGCTCAAAGTCACCCAG
>AZIM01001826.1:58773-81415 GCA_000516915.1 Ophiophagus hannah | reverse complement strand
AAGTCTAAATGCTATTGCTATTGCTATTATTCACGTTACTTATAAAGTCTACTCAGCTTACTGTGCAATCTCTTTATGCTTTAGACATGACTCCAATTTGCTGCAAAACATCCTGAAGACTTGAGCAACATTATGGATGAAAACAAAACCAGAGTTAATAAATATCCAAAGAACACATTAAGATATCTTATCATAGTGTAAATCAAACCCAGCTCCCTTAAAAAAAGTGGATCAAAACCAAACCATCATATTCTGAAATGAGTCAATAAGAAACACTAGATGGAGACCCTTCAAGCATGGTATTCATGCATTGCCTGCTCTTAATTTGTGTCTGGGAAACATAAGATTTATAAGAATACACATGAACTTACTCACATATATTGCCTCCAGGACTTCTTAACAAACAGGGTTGTAAATAAATTCATTCCCTCTTAAATGTAATTGCAGTCGTAAGAACAAAGTGTTATTTTAAAATAAATTAGGTTAAAAACCAAGTGAAAAAAAATTACAGGGTATAAGAAATATATTACCTATAATAAAGGACTGATTATGTGTTCAGCAGATTGATACTATGTTGTTTCTGTATTTAAGTTTATTTAAATATATATTTAAATAGCAGTAGCATTTAGTCTTATATACAGCCCCATAGCATTTTACAGGATTCTCTGGGTAGTTTACAAGGTGAAGCATTATTTGCATATTGCCTCCAACAGTTTGGGTCCTCATTTTACTGACCCCGGAAGGATGGAAGGTTGAGTCAACCTTGAGCCCTGTCCATACTTTGAACCACTTTCCTGAACCGCTTTACCAAATAATTAATGGACAAGCAGCAAATAAATCAGCCAAGAGGTAGAAAATCGATGTCTTGCAATGCTTCTTGGAAGCTCCAAGAAGGGAAACTTTCTCTTGATAGACAACATTCCACAGCCTTGGAATTAGGTTACACTAGTGAATATAAGGCATAGGGTTGGATCAATAATGTCTTGCCCCCCAATTTTATGGAACTCTAAGTGACATCTGTCAAGCTTCTACATTCTAGTTTTCAAGCAGGCTCGGGTCTATTCACCTTGGCTTTGCTCTGAGTTGGTCTTGATGGACATCTCTGTATATTGTTATTCAATTTTAATTATTAATTTGAGTTTACTTTTTATCATTTTGATGTAGAACCATCCTTATTAGCAGCTGATAGTGTCACCCGGCCACTTTGTAACATGGACATCTCCAGAGTAATAGCTGGCATATTCTATTGATTTATTGATTTGATTTGATTTGTCAGTCGCTTACAAGATAATAAGTATAAGGGTAAACATAGTTATGAATACATGAAATAAATACATATAAGAAAAATAAAAGAANGCATGTTGGTGCGCTTATGCACGCCCCCTATACTGCACTGCCAGTATAGATAGCTTTGTATTTTAATGTTTTAAGTGTTGTTGCATACTGCCTTCGGGGATTTCTGGTCTATGAAGCTGCCCATGAATCTTATCAATCAATCCTCCTAATTTTAGTTCCTAATTTGGTTATTAGAGCTGAAACTTTTCTATTTAATCTTTTTCCAGAGGTATCTGGTGTTCTATTACAGTCAAATGTTCCTGCAATCAAGATAAAGAGTTCTTCTTTGGATCTTTAACTTCTTATGCTTCCCTGTCACATATATTGCAAAGTTTGAGCCCCAATCTGACAAATGCATCTGGCAATAACTTGTGAATTCTGGGTTCTAGACTGTGGGATAGGCACCTTGGTTACAGAAGAACAGTTTGATCCTATTGAATATTTTGATTTGCATTTAGGTTAATCAAATGGATTCCAATAGGCTTTACTATTACATGTTATTAATATTCTGTATTATATTTCAGGCTCAACTGTGCCAAAATCAAGTGGTTGTAGTTTTGGGGTCTCCTGGATTTTGGAGAGTTTTGGTTCTGGATGGATTGCACTGCCCCATTAGTACAGAATTTGGGGATCTTCCTGGACTCACAGTTTGCTTTTGCAGAACTTTGTCCTGTGTGCTACTTGTATCTGTACCTGGATTAGAAGGCCCTATTCAGTGTCACTCACACCCTAGTTAACTCCTCAGTGGACTACACAATGTGCTGTACACGGGGCTGCCCAGGAAGACCATCCAGAAGCTACAACTGTTTAGAACACTGTGGCATAGTGACATCACTACTGTGAGAGCAGCAATGGCTTTCTGTATACTTCTGGCTCCAATTCAAGGTCTTGGTTATCACTTAATTAGCTTTACACGAAAGAGAACTGAGTTGTTTGTTGGATTGTACCTGTCCAATGTTATCTGCCTGTCCCACATACTTCAACAGGGTGGACATGCTTCAAGTTCTTTCCCATCCATGTAATGGAAACCTGGAAGTATGTCTTTTGCATTGTGGTATCTGCCCTCTCAAACAGTCCTCTGACATGGTTGGCCCTCACCATGGCCTTTCTGAAAGACAATCAAAATCTGGCTTTTTCCTCAGATATTTTGGGCAAAATGATTGGGATTTTGAATGGAGTGGATGTCTAGTTGATTTTAAACGTCTAGGTGATTTTAAATGGAATTGTTTATCTTGTTCTATTTTTTGTTTTTTATTCACTTGTTTAGGATATGAGGCCCAGAGTTGCAATGTCCGTGATGAGTGACATATAAATCTAATAAATCAATAAATCAATACAAATATGTATATTGTTTTATTTGTAAATCATTTGAGAAAATGATTTTTACAATTGAAGGAAGATAAAGATGCAAAGGAGATAGAATATCATTCTAATCATATGGAGCCTCTGTTTTAACTGAAAAACTGTTCTAGTTTTTCAAAGAAAATTCTTTTAATTGGATTTGTTGCAGTCACCACATCTATTACAGTAAAATATTTCATCATTTTTGGAAAAAAAAATTTTTTAGAGTGATCTGATTGCTTGCCCAACTATATATGTCTACAACAGCCTTTCTCAGCAGGGCTTCTGTGGAACAGTAGTGGTTATTTTACTCAATATCTAACAAGGGTTCTGTGAAAGGCCCTAGGGTTTTTGTGAGAATTGTGGAGGGGGGGAGCATCATTATTTTTGAAATTTGCAGCATGATAGCACTTGCACTGCAATTTCTCTGCATTGCTACTCATCTGTAGCCTATTGCTCCACCAAAGGTTCCTGGAGAGAGCATAAAGCAAAAACTAAAAATAAAATCACTTTTTGAATGTTGTGCACTGTGCAGTGCTACCTGTAAAGATAACAATTTTAATGCCATGGTTTCCGAAGAATAGAAGATGATTTCAAGAGTTCCTCCAGAACTCCAGAACTCTTTCTCCAGAAGTTGAGAAAGGTTGGTCTAGAATATATCTCACATAATTAGAGAGATGTAGAGATGGGAAGGTAGCCTGTGTAATGGCTTGAGCCAATTATTTTAACTGATCAAGTCAGAACTCTGGGGAGAAAGCAACAATGCAAACCTCTATGGCAGAAGTCTCCAAACTTGGCAACTTTAAAACTTGTAGACTTCAANAAGTCTGGGAATTGAAGTCCACAAGTCTTAAAGTTGCCAAGTTTGGAAACCCCTGCTCTATGGCTTAGAAGCAAAAACAAAACAACACACACACACACACACACACACAACCAAAACACCTGATAGAATGAAAAAGAGTGAGAATGAGATAAAGAGAGGTGTCAGAAGAAAAAAGAAATGCACACATCAAAAACAGTGTTCCATGGTTTTCTTTAATGCCCCCACAAAGCCTATGAGGTTATACAGAAAAAAGGGTGGCCCACATCTCTTTCTCTCCCACTCTCTGTTTTATTCATTCTTTTTTTCTATCTATACACAGATTCTTTTGCTACAGTCAGAGTGACGGGGAGCTTTTTCAACTTGTACATGTGAAAATTCAATTAAGATTTAGGATTTGCTTGTCACATATCTGTAAAGAGCACAACTAGAACATAAATATGACAACCTATTGAATTGGCAGGAGGTATCACTTCTTTGTTAAAAAAGGGGGGGGTATATGAACAACCTATTTCTTAATGGTAAACATCAAACAAAGGTGTACACTTTTAAATGCATTACCTGTAAATACATTATAAATTAACCTCTTCCTACATAAATATGTGGCATGTTAGCATAATTTTATGAATATAAAATATCACTCAAGCAAACATTAGCACACACTAATGTGTAGATCACCATACAACAGTGGTTAATCAGTCTCATTATCCCAGCCAACAGGGATAGGAATTGTAGTCCAATATATAGAGACATTAACTTTTTTTTTTAAAAAAACAACTATATTAAAATTTCTTTCAACAGCCTCCTGCAATGTTCATAATGAACTTTCATGAGAACAGACTCATTTGTTATGTAATGCAACTGTTTGCAAAAAACAAATCAGGAAGGGCAAGGTCAAATAAATATGATCATCCACTCTTTTTAAGTACCCTAATGTTATGCATGAAATAAATGATACATTTGAATCTCAAGTAAATAAATTTATTGTATGCTGCCCAGAGTCACTTTGGGTGAGATGGGTAGCTATATTGATAGGTAAGTAAATAAATATCGATAGCTCTATGCTTTATAAATCAAAATATAGAAATACCTTGGGCACTTTGCTTTATTGCATTTCCCAGATATTGTGGGGGGGTTTTTTACAATTTTTTTTTACAAATGGGAAAGCCTGTATTGAGCACATCTATTGGTACTATAATTTTCATTTCTCTGTAATTTTGGTAATTCTTGCAATTTTTCAATTTTTTTCTTTTAATTAATCAGATAATAATTAGCATTTTTATCAATACTGTTTTAATTAAGATATGTACATTTCTTTTAGACAAAATAATATTACTCACTTAATAGACTACAGTAGTATGAACATAATTTTTATATGTCCTGGGAAACCCAAAAAATTGTGACTCACTTTATTATGATGCCTGTTTTATTTGGTGGTCTGGAATTAAAGTCGTAATATCTCCAAAGTATGCCTATGTTTGTAAAAACAATACCAATACCATTTTAGCCTAGAGTGAGGTATAGCTGGAAAAAGTTTAATTGTCCTCTCAAAATCCTGAATTAACAAAACAGGAAATGGTTTCAAAAAGGACTGTTTAGTTTACTTGAAGCAACATGAATATGACTCACAGTAAACTGTGTAATGTTGGTTTTCATTATCTGCTTCTGGATCTTCTGGACCGAACATTTTTCATATGAATGAGAAATCTGATAGAGTTCCAACAGTGAAACTACTTCATTAGATTTTACCCTATTTTGGGTTCAGCAGCCTGACAGCAAGTTCAGCAGATATCTGGGTTATCTTGACAGGATCTACACTGGAAGCCCTTTCATCTGAGAAACACTGAGATAATGGTAATTTTCTAAAATGTGGTTCCTATTCAGTAATCATATGATAAATAATACATAACTTAGAAATTAAGCTTGAAACACATAACTATAGGAAAAGTTGGAAATGCTAGAAAAATAACCACCTGTTAGGGCAATCAGTAGCATTAAAGTTGCAAGCTCCAGTAGCTACTATGTGAGTTTCTGACCACGCAGTCCTATAGAGTAGAAATAATATCTTTCTTTACCTTCTTGTTTCTTGTCAACTTCACAACTCTAGTTTACCAGCAAACTCAATCTTAACCCTTTCTAATTATCTTCACAATGTTTATGGAAAAAGGCTCAAGTTGACTTTTCTTGCTTATCTAAACAATATTCATCTTCCTCAACCAACATACCACAAGTGCAATGGCCAGTAATCAAATGTTTGCTAAAAGCGGTCAGAGTTGTTTTCAGTGGGGGTGGAGGACCTCAGGCAGATTAGCATGTGTTTCTAGAGTGAGGAAGTTGACATAGTGTGTAGATCCAGTCTGAATTACTGTTTTCCCTAGTGTGAGATTTATATTTAATGTATGCTTACTGTTTCTAAAAAGTATAACTCTTTAAACTCAAATCTATGTTCTCTTTCAATCTTCTCTTTGATGATCTGTAAGCAGCCACACATAGAGCCAATTCTGTGGCAGCCATAGAGTGAATTGCTCCATCACCACTGGGATCCCTCCAATGATTCTCAGAATATTTAACATGCACAAGGAAAGCTCACTGAAACTTCTACTTTAGGTGGAGAAGGTTTTTTTTTTAAATTCATGCAAAGTAGTTGTTGAAGTTACAGGAACAAAGTGAGTGAGAGCATCAGAACTGATTGTTAATTGGACTTTTAATCTCCTTTGTCACACTACCACACTACTCTTCTCTGCAATTATTTTACTGATGTTATGAAATAGCCTAGTGGCAGTACTTTATATTTCTTCTGAGCAAGAAAAAAATAATAAGAAAAGCCCAGAGCAATAGAGAATAAAAACAAACTGGTAACAAGCAAGTGACTCATTAATGATTTGCCGGTTAAGACAGAATAAATTCTTATGGCTGACATTTCCATTCTATTTTGCTTATTTTGCAAGAAAATTGAAGCAAATCCTTCTGTTCTTTTTAAATTGATTTTTGGGAAATTAGTTGTGCTAAAAGAAATGCCAGAAAAGAATTTGTATGTTAATACCATTATGATAATGAACATATTTAGATTAGTCCTTAGACTGCCCAAAGACTGTATTTTTTAAAAAAAAAATTAAAAAGTAAATTGCTTAATATTGTAGCTCAATAAAATCACCCTGTAGTTCAGAAACTAAGGACAATATCAAAATACATAAAAAAGCATAAAGAGATAATTTGCCCCATATGCCTCCAGAAATTTCGTCACACTTTAAACATTCCAAATTGCCTTTATAAAACAGATCCAACTCAAAATGCTTATCACAGCCTTCTTTAACCTTGTGATTTCCAGAGTGGACATATTGATTAGAAATTCAGAGAGATGCAAAATCAGAACAGTTGACTAAAACTATGCTAGAGAACATTTATTTTGTTTGAGACCAGGGGTGTCAAACTCACATTGTCACAGTGGTGTCATGTGATGTATTGGGACTTTTTTTTCTCTTCGCTAAATTGGGCATGGGCATGGCCGGCATGTGATGCATCCAGCCTGCAGGCTGTGAGTTTGACAGCCCTGGTTTAGACTATTCCCCAGGCTGCTGGGAGTTTAAGTTCACACATTTTAAAGTTGTTGAGTTTGAAAAACACACATATATGCCAGTGATGGGCATGGCTTGGTGGGCATAGCGTGGCTTGGAGGCCGTATCAGGGGAAGGATACTGCAAAATCCCATTCCCTTCCCACCCCATTAACCTGCTTTCCAGCTCTGTTTTCCTGTGAGGGCAACAAAAGAAGACCCAGCTGATCAGCTGGGACTTGGGAGGCAGCAATAGATGGGGGCGGGGCCAGTCAGAGATGGTATTTGCTGGTTCTCCGGACTACTCAAAATTTCTGCTACAGGTTCTCCAGAACTGGTCAGAACCTGCTTAATACCACTTCTGATATATGCATATAAATATAGAAACAGCAAAGATATTTTTTGGATTTTTTGTTTGTTTGCTTGCTTTGCTTTGTTTTTCTTATTGGAAAATTTAGCCATGTTATGTTTCTTCCAGAGGTGGTATTCAGCAGGTTNGTTTGGAGAACTGGCAAATACCACCTTTGACTGGAGATTTTACAGGATCCTTCCCCTGCCACAGCTACCAAGCCATGCCCACAGAACCGGTAGTAAAAATTATTGAATCCCACCACTAGTTTCTTCCTTCTGTTTTTTTGTTTCTGGGTGGGATGGGTCTGAAAAGGTGGGGTATTTAAAAATATTGGTGGTCTTTTAAGGGAACCGTTGCATGAAATCTGTTTACTTACTATTGTATCAAAAATGTATTTTGTCATTTTTTTAATCTGAAAGAAACTTCAAAGCAGTTTGTATTAAAATCATGCAAAACAGAATTAAGTAGGCTAGTATGAAAGTTTCCAATTTCCCAAATTATATTTTAGCAAGAATTTATAACAATTTGAAAGATATGGAGTATAAACCAGTTTGTGTGCTTGTATAGTATATTTCCTGGATTTCAATAGGATCTTCCGTATAGATGAATATATGTCCGCAACCTTCTAAGTATATATGGTCCTATAAGATAGCTATACTTGCAGCCTATCATATGTAACTGCTCTTTCCCAGAGGTCAGATTTTATTAACAATTTTATTGTTGGCCAATCCCCAATTCATTGTCAGCATTTTGAATGCCATTGTGAAGAAATCATCTATTGCCCTCAAATAACCTCTTGTTTTTATTACCCAGTGGTTTCAAAATTCAGGAAATGTGTCTGTGTGTAGTTTTTTCTTTTCCTGAACACAAGACAGAAATGTTGGTAATGTTTATATGTAGTGGCTTCAGAAAATCATTATTTTCCACTGGAGACAAGCCTCCTTTGAAAAGTAAACTGATAAACTATGGAAAGATTTGTTTAAGGTACCGCTGCCCCAAAGCTCAGTTGGAGTGCCACTTATGGGACATTTGATCTGATGCATAGTTCTGGTCCCAGTTTTGAAAATTATCTAAGTTTCTGACATTTTCTAACCTACCACAAAACACAAAGTTTTCTTTCATTAAAATTAAAAAAAAAACCAAAAAGACTTTAGAGAGAATAGCATTTGGGGCCCACCAAGCTAAATGCAGTTGACAAGATCTTTGAATTTCTCCACAAAAGATTTCAGAAGTGCCCTCCCTTTCCACTCACCTGGATGTACAAAAGTAGGCTATGTGTCTGTCAGACTTCTGCTAGGACAGGCTACATGACTTACAGTGAATCCTTTGTACTCGGTTAGAGTTAGATAGTGAAACAGGGAAAAGAGGGCATGGGAAATTGGAAAAGGAGGGGAAGAAAAGGAGGACACACTGACTTTCTTGGTGTCTGCAATAAGAATTACAGTAAAAAACTGCAAAACAAACAAACAAAATAAACAAATAAATAAAAGCATTTAGACTTATGTATATTTGAAATTATTTTTTTCTATCATCATCAGAAAATTTTTTCAACTGCAATATTTTTCCAGCAAATTTTTAAGAACATACGCTAGAAATAATGTAGAAGTGATGGTGACTTTTCAAATCTTACCACAGAAACATAAGGATGGGTCATGTGATCTACAGAATACACTGATCATACATTTGAAAGGTCTGGCTGAAGCTGATTGTTGGGATCAAGAAATAAATGACATGACATAAATCTAACCTATTGAATCTGTCAACAGATGACGGAAAGAAAGAAGCAGACTATCTACAAGGTCACAATACATGAAAGTTTGAATTGACTACTATTTTGAAAACTGTCCAAAAAAAAAGGACATTCAAAAAGCCAGACAATATTTGATTTTAAGATTGTGCCTGCCAGGTGAAGGGCACGAAGACAAAAAGGAGGACATTTCCTCCTTTTGCCGGATCTCTGGTAGCCCTATTCTGTCAATTATATGGCAAATCCCTCATTTTCTTGGCAACCTTTTTGGAAGTGGTTTGCCATTATCTTCTTCCTAGGGCTGAGAGAGAAAAACTGGCTCCAAACTGATCAGCTAGCTTTTGTGGAGAGCTCAGAACCTTTAACCACTACACCAAACTGGCTCTTCTACTTCAATTAGCTCATTATAAATGAGGATGGCAAATTCCTTTTGTGGTTTCCAAGACTGTACCCCAACTAGCATTAAAGATACCTTACTAAATTCCATGTAATTATTGCTTCCTTGAACTAGTCCAACTGGGTTTTGTAAAATGGGGTTTGACACTGAGATAAGGCAATACCCTTAATCCCTCAGCTTTTAAAAATATAATGCAACTTTACGCCATACTTTAAGGATAAAAGCTTTCATAAAACAGCCAACTCCTTGTGTTTCACAGGTTCAGTATTTGCATATAGATAAGGGATGGATATAGAAAGAAGAGTTATTTGTTTGTAATATTTGTTTGTTTGTTTATTTATTTAAAGGGTCAGTAAGCATACCTAATACTCCTTCCTCCTATTTCCCCTACAAAATCACCCTGTGATATTCTGAATTGGGTTGAGAGAGAATGACAAGTCTAAGGTCACCCAGTTGGCTAAGGCAGGACTAGAAATCATGCTCTCCGGCTTTCTAGCCTGGTGCCATAACCACTTGACCAAGCTGATCCTAGGGTTAAAGAGTTATTACATTTGTTTACACTTATGGTGAAAATTTGAAGTCACTTCTTTATTTCTTTATCTTCTTTTTATTGCACTTTCTGTTCTTATTTTCTACCTTTCTTTTTCTAACTTTATTTTGCATTTCCTTTTATTATTGTAATCAAAGTCTTTAATAAAAATATTTTAAAGATGACTTTTGTATTTTAAGTTATCTAGAATACATAGCTTCCCTACAAAGTTTATGCTCTAGAATAAACTAAAATGTACCTTCTTCCTCATAGTAATAAAAGATGTTAAAAATATAGCTTAGATTATTCATGTTAGCATAAAATTCCATGGAATCTAGTTATGACAAACCTATGATCTTTTGGAGTGAATATGTCAGTCTATGTGTGACACACTTAGAAAAGACAGTTACTTAACAATATCATTAAACTACATTATTACATGATAATAATCTTTCCAAAGTTTCTGTGCAAGAGCATCCGTGGAGCAAATAAATCTTAATAGTGGCCACATGATCAAAATTCTCTCTTTTACATGTGTTGCACCTGCAATTCACATACAAAAGGTGGGTGGGGCTTCAATCATATGGTAATAGCTGCCATTTTTACTTTTTTCAAAAAAAAAAAAAAACCCTTCCACTACCCATAGAGATTCTCCTGTTGATCTAGGTGGCACTTCCTACAGATCTGAATGGGTTCCTCCAGGTTTGATTCTAACTAGAACTATTCAGAACATTTTTTTGCTAAATTTAGTATTGTTTAGTTTTTAATAAATGTAGATAGAATTTTGGTATTAGTAAATGTGGGGTAAATTCTCTTTAAAAGTTCCTAATTGTTCAACTGACTGATCAAGAACCATTTGTTGAATTTTGAAAGTCTTCAAAATATGAATTTCTTGTTCTAAATAATTCCATTTATTGTGTTCATTTTCTGAGTGCTCTGTTTCAAAATCCAGGCTGAAAGTTTCAATAAAATTATGCTTTTCTCAGTTTTCTGCAATCAGCTATCTGGATATGATTCTACTTAAGTGATTAGAGTTCAAAACCAAAATGGAACTCCTCTGATGCAATAAATGCTATTTTATTACTCCAATTAAAAAAGAAATACAAGGCTAATCTGTGCCTGGTAAAAGTGTGTCTTTAAAGGGCCAAGGGTACGCTTACCAAGGGCAATGATAAGCATATCACTTGGGTGCAGCCAATTATCATACAAGGCTAATATTTGGTTGTAACAGCCCAGTCATATGCCCTGATTTCACAGCTATGAAGAAGCTCTTTAGAATTGTCTGCCTTTTGTATTTGGTGTGGGGGCATCTAATGGTCACCTTGTCAAAGCTAAGAAAACCTGGTCAGATTGGGACATCAATGGGACACTCTGGGCACTCTACATACAGTAAAGCTCCCTAGTCCAGCGATGGAAAAAATGGAGTGCAAATCATTTCTACATGAAGATCGTGGTAAGGTTAAATAAATATACTGTGGTATCCATGCACATTTAAACCTCGACAGTTAACTTCTTTAATGAATTAATACTGTTGTTGCTTATGTAACCAATGTTAATAATTTTTCCTATTCTCCTGATCTGTGATGTAAAATGAAAGATGTAAAAATGATGATCTATTTCCATTGCCCATTTGTAAGTATTAAACCAAGAGAATTTAGCCTTTCCAGATAACCATATCAGGGACCCTTGCAGCCAATTAGCTATGTATCAGATACAAGATTAAACTTATGGCTGTTGGCTAATACTATGAAGATAAGAGTGCTGCCTTTCTTTCTGCAATTGGCAGCTACAACTAACTTAGGGTATCAGTTATAAAGCAAAAGAATCTTAGCTATAACCTTCCCAGTCCTGCTTGCTTTTTACTCTGTGTAAACACCTTTATTTCTGTATCAGCATTTCCTCCTTATGTCTGCATGCAAATAAAAGTATGCAGTAAGAGAGAGTCTTTCTAAATCACAAAAAGGAAAATCTCATTAACAAGTCTCCATCACTCAAAAGAGCAATATGTCCTTGAGTTTCTATCATTGATTGACAGTACAGTTACCCCTTTCTGCAAACCAGCAAAGAATAGCAAACCCACATGTATGAATGCTGTCTCACTATAGAGAGACTTGAAGTACTCAAACTGATTATCTCTTACAGTGACCTGAGGATCCAAAACATGATTGATTCTCTGCACAAGACCTAACACTAGATAAAGAGAACCCAATTAAACAAATGTGTCAAAACATTCTTTCTATTTATTGAGGGAAATGATTGAAAGCTACGTATTTAGGGACTCAAGGGACCTGCAGAAAACAAAATTGGTGCACAGCCATATATGCATGCTAGATTTAAGTAGGTTCAATTTCCACAGGTTTAGAGAAGTACTAGGTGTTTATTCCTAAAGAGAAAAGGAACTTTCTAAAAAATAAGATATCAGAAATACAACTGGATCTATTCTAACGAGGTCAGCTGATGATATAGTTATGGATGCATAGATTACTTTTAACTGAAAAAAGAGTAAAATAAGCTAAATTATATCAGCAAATTCCTTTGGTCAATTTTTGCAAAAAAAGAATAGAAAATCAAAAGGGTAAAACAGGAAAATATCTTTGGCTTATGAGTGAGAGTCAAAGCAACAAAACATGTTAGCTATGTCAATTATGCAATGAAGAAAAGGGAAGTGGTGAATCTGCTACTTAGAGAAGATAGCATTATAATAGGTGATGGAAGGAAGGCAGACCACTCCTACTTATTTTCAGCCATCTCCCCAAAGCAGAACAATTGACAAAGGGAGGGACTGACAGTCTAAAGTAAGTAAGGTGATGGTTAGGATGAACTGCTACTATGAACAAATTTAATTAGTCTCCAGTATCAGACTAATTACTTCCAAGAATAGGGGGTGGGCAAGTATGACAACTTTATGAACTGTGGACTTCAACTTCCAGAATTCCTGAGCTAAATTCTGGGAATTAAAGTCCACATGTCATAAAGTTGTCATACTTGCCCACTTCTTTCTAAGGATCTTGAAAAAACCCTACATGTTATCTCTGAGAATTTTTGCTTTTGAAAAACCATTCAGAAGCATAATGAAGCATAATGAGCATAATGAAGGTGGAATGGGAACTCACAAATGTTCTTCCTGTCTTCAGAAAGGAGGGAAGAAGAAAAGATCCAGATAACACTACTACTATTTGAAATATATGATTTTGCACTTGGTTTGTGTGCATTACTTGGCAGTGGATTTCTCACGAATAGATCATACCAAACTACTCTGAACTCCTTTTTTGATAGAGTGACCATTTCAGCTGACTGTAATAATGTATATACATAGTGTGTCTTGACTTTGTAAAACATTAAATGAAAACTCCCATGTGATCCTAGTTGATAAGATGGCAAAATGTGAGCTGTATTATGCTACCATTAGATAGATCTTAGGAAAAAGATTGGTTGGAAATCAGGAGAAAGAATAAAACAAAATAAAAATTGTTCAGATGGAAAGCTGAAGGCTGGATTGCCATCTCTTGGAATGCTGTAGTCAGCAGATCTTGGAACAGGAGATTACGTTAAATAACCTCCAAAGTCTTCCAGTCCTGCATATGACTCATATGCACCATTTTAATCCTTTTATTGGATACTTTTTCAGGCGAGAGTTATTTTTGCTGTACCATTAATTCAAAAGTTTACTTAGTAAATTGAAGTGATAGTGTGTGTGTGTGTGTGTGTGTGTGTGTGTAGTAACATGTTAAACACAAACATGGGGGCGATATACTTCCTCATTTTTTATTATACATAACAAGAAACTTCCTACAGCAATAAATGACAAAGTCAAAGATTACATGGAGGCTCTGAATGTTATATCGTTTAAACTCAGTCTCCTGGTCTTGCACGATATACAATCCCTAATGTTAGCTTCTGTTTTTTACCTATTTCTAACATATCCTATTACAGCATTGCATACTTTTCTTGTTTATTATAGTAAGAACTTCATACTGGTTGGGAATAGATACTGGCATGAAAGCACTTTTTTTTTCTTTTTGATTGTAAATAATATTTATTTTTAGATATTTAAGATGTTGTAATTCCTAAAAAATTGGTGTGCCCCATAATATTGCTGAGAAGAGCATCTATTAAATAAGTGCCAGGGCAAATGAGAACAGAAGCAAAAAGAAACCACTAGATATTTTAATAAGTTTACAATGTTATACAGCATGCATGCAATACTTTGGGTCCATATTGCTACTAAAAAGCAGGTGTGCGTTCTTTAACCAATGCACCATTAACAGAAACCAACACAGAGTATGAGTGCAGGAGATCCTAACATTCTGGATTCACATTAATGGCAAATATCTATGAGGATACTAGTCAGGGAGGAACTTCAGCTTTGTTTCTTATACTTCTAGATCTGAATTCTAATTTGCATAGCTGTAGAAAAAAATGTTAAAAATAATCTCTGCTTTTGTAAGGGAGGGAGGAGTTTGGCATGCCTGAGGCCTATACATAAACAATAGCCCTATAATTCTTCCTGAAGTTTTAATAATGTATGGCAAGTTAACTGTACATTTTTCTTTGAAGGATGGAGAGCATGACCAATCCTCCCACATTCTAGCACTCTGAGCACAAGTCAACTATCCAATAATTTTTTTGAATCCAATAATCCAAAAATACTTTAAAAGCCAGTAATAGGTAGTGGTTAGGGAATTGGATTCAGAAGACTCTGGTTTTAGTCTGTCCTCAAAAATGAAAGATCCAGGTTCAATTCATCTTCAGCCAGGTATACCCCTTGAGTAAATATGAGTCCATCAATTATCTCTCAGCCTAACCTTATCTCACAAGCATTTTATCATGGGGAAAATTAAAGGCTTTCTCTATTTGCCATGGAACTGAGGCTAGAGAGATAATCCCACTGTTGGAAGAATAGGTAATATGGTTTCTTCTCTAAAACAAAGTTTCAGATAGTGAATTAGTGAAATGGTAGATGATAGCCGTCATGTACCACTGACCATCCTGTTCTATGCTTTGATGCAAGCTCATTATAAAGAAGCAAAGAAATGGCTGAAGCAGATACTATACATGACTAAAATTGTTAGCAGTCCAACTGGTATTTTATCGAAATCACAAAATTATCATCTGTTGTTAAATTTGAGACAGCATTTTTGCAACTACAGTGACATGGCTGTTGGTCCTTCTGTTGGTGTCATATCCCTCGTGTGTCACATGACCTTGCTCAGAAGAACACCGTGTTTCAGGGCTGACCTTAAAGCAAATTACTGTTGAATGAGGTGTTGTAGGGAACCTTGTATATAGTCCAGGCAGAAGAAGAACAGCAGCACCTATTTGTCTGTCAGAGATACAGTAATAAAAAGCATAATACCACATGAACAGATCTACTACCCAAAAGGTTGGGGCTGGCTGATAGTGGATATCAGAGGTGGTATTCAGCAGGTTCNTGAGTAGTTCAGAGAAACGGCAAATACCACTTCTGAGTGGAGATTTTACAGTATCCTTCCCCTGCCACACCCACCAAGCTACACCCACAGAACCAGTAGTAAAAAAAATTGAATCCCACCACTGGTGTATATATGAGAAACCACCACATACTTTTCCAAGTCTATGTACTTTTTTCCTATTACAGCTTACTGTTTGTTTATATCCTAATTTTCTTTTTCCAAATAACTCTTGGCAGCAAACATGTCCAGCACACCTTCTTGCTCTTATGATCTTATTTTCCTCTTGACAGCAACCCTGTAAGGGGAGTTGGGCTGACAGATAGTGACTGGCCCAAGGTTACCCAGGTGACTTTCAAGGCTAAAGTGGGACTGGAACTCATGGTCTCCTGCTTTCTGGCCAATGATATAACCACTAGACCAAACTGGCTCTCTAATATATCTAATAACTATAGATTATATATAAAATTAACTAGATTATAATAAATAATACAATAAATATAATATAAATTATATAATAAGAGTAAAATATTATTTCCTGAGGTAAAGGGTGGACTGCTTCTTTGCAAAAATTTAATTGATAACACGTTTGGCAAGAGCAGGACAGGGGAGGTTAGGATTGTGCGTTTTTAGCTAGTCCTAACCCAATAAACAGGATTAGTCAGGAACCGGGAAATCTTCTATTAGCAATGTGTTTTAAAGAACATGAGCAAACCTTCAAACATGCCAGCTTTACTGCCTCAGATGTATAACTCCAGAAAGCTGTTCTGTTTGATATTTTTGAACGTGTTGCTCATCTCTAAATTTGTCTGCTATGTTCCTGCTTTCTGTAACTGTTTTATTTGTATTTTTGTAATCTAATACTACAAAACATTGATCAATCATTCTTTAAGAGTTAAGTCTGACAGCTGTCATATATTGTTCTTGAGTAATACTATGGTAGCAACAACAGTGTATAGGTGAGCCTTTATCAGAGGAAAAAAGTGTGATATCTTAAAAATGCAGTATCTCTTCAGTAGAATTTATTGTTAAAATGCAATACATTCTGAGAATTGTCTCTTCTTTGAAGGTTAACAATGTCCAGAGAACTGTACTTTGTATTCACTAGTTTCATTTTGAAATTTGATTAGATATTTGTTTTTCCTGTCTCCTGAATCCTTTGAATTGTCCTTTTTGTTTTTTGGTAATTTTTGCCTCAAGCCTCAGTGGGTGGATGTTGAAGGAAAAATTCTCACTGTCAGTTTCCAAAGCAGATGTTTTTCTTCAACCAACAGTTTGTTGAGACAACTATGCAACATGGAGACCTTTTCTCTTAAAGATCAACATATAAATAGTGCCTGTCTTTTCTCCACACTGGAAGTGCTGAGTAATCCTAACAGCCAGACTAAAGTTAATAATTATAGAAATTCAGACCAAGCCTGGCCCTAGTTCTATCTTTGTTCCATTTTTTTCAGGAACGAGTTGAGCTAGAGCTCGTTAAGAACAAAGAGGATGAATAACTGTTATTCCTCTCTGCCAGCCCATGCAAAACCATGGGTTTTTTATGTTTGTGTGTAGAGAATACTTGGCATATACATGAGAAGGCCTCCAGTGAGGAACGTTCTAGTTAAGTAATCTTAAACTAAATTACATGGGTTGTTTTTTTCATGGAAAGGCAATAATTAACTTTGTGTAGTTCCCTAATGCTTGAAGTGATGACTGATTATAGCCAGGTGCTGTCAATTCCTTACCTGACTTTTTTACATGCTTGATAAATGAAGCACATAGCAGTGATGTACAAACCTCTAGATTCTGCACTGTGAGAAAGCACATAAATGAGGAAGTATGCAAACAGCTGTCTGCTGTTACAGGAACGTCATCTATAAGCAGTGCAGAGGCATATGGTGCAATTCTGCAGAATAGTGGGAGGCTAAATCTTAAAGCACCGGTGACAGGGTTAATCTGATTTCCTTTCTTCCATGAATCCGCTGCAGGCATCTTTCTTGGTAGATGAAGCAGATTCTCTGGAATATAATAGCCCAGATCCATCAAAAGAAGTAACATTCAGCCTTCCTAACATCAGGGACATTAATATCCAATGCCAGTCAGGAGATTGATGTTTGTTGAGTCCCCAGGAACCCCATCTCTATTCACTTACAGAAAAAGTCACCAACCAGTTTCCAAGAACAGCCATCTGGGTGATTCAGATAGCAGCCCCCATAATGTTCCTTTTCCCTGGTATAGGGTGGGCAGAGGCAAATTGTCTATGACCATTAGAATCCCATGGGTAATTCTATCTAATTCTATCTATTCTATTAAAAACCTCATATTTAGCTGTGATCACCATTGGTATTAAAATGCAAATTTGTTATATGAAGAAGAATTTCCTTTGAAGCATGCAAAGGACACAGTTCATTCATTCACTAGGGATAGATAATCTCTTGGTGATTAGAAACATTGCTTGATGTGTATTTCAGGCAAAGAGTTTGCAAGCAGGAAAGTGGTAATGCAGCCGGAGAGACTGATTTTCATTCCTCTCCCCCACCCTACCTTTGGTTGTGGAAGAGTTTTCTGTTGTTTTTTGTATCATGTTGAACGGACTTGTTCAACACTTAAACTACTGTTGTTTGAGGTTTCCTGCATTATAATAGCAGGAAACCAAACTTTTCAGAGGGTCATGTGGCCCCAGTCCAATTTACATCTCCAGTTTAGGGTTATGAAAGAGCATATGGTAATATTTCCTGAAGATTTGCTTCTGAGGGCTGCCAGCTAGAGATATGTGCTCAAATGCAAAACAAATATCTCTTAGACAAACCATTTTGTTTTTTAAATTGAAAAGTAGTATACAAATAATCTTGTGTAAATGAATGTCACAGAAGTAACATGAGATATGTACCATATATCCATCTGAAAATAATATGAACAATAATAGCAATAACTGCAGAAGTTGCTCCCCAACAGATAAGGGCAGATATTTTGGCATCAAACAGATATAGAATAAAGGCCTCTTCCTATGGCTCTCAAGTAGAAGGCTTAAAGAAGATGTGGTGATCCTTCAGGTCCACCCAAGTTGCACAAAACTGCCTTTGGTGAGTTCTATTCAACTCCACACTAGTGCCACCTTGACAAAGGGAAATTGTGTCCCTGGTCTAACATACAAGCTTTAAAAGGACCTGAAAATGTCACTGAAAATGTCATTGTTTGACATGAGACCATAGGAGGCAGAGGATCCTAATTATTGATGTGGATGGAAAAGTGTGCAAAAGAACTCAGAGACTTCTGGACTGTCTCAAATAATGAAGGATATATGGTTAAAGTAGTGGTGGGTTATGGCATGCCTTCCAGATATTTTGATCAATTCTCATCATCCCCAGCCAAAATGGCCATTGTCAAGAGAGAATAAAAGTTCAAGTGTAACACATCTGGAGGACTTTGGGTTTTAGGTTGTCACCTTGATCTAAGCAGATGTATGAATAATTGGAATCAACATTTTAATCCTTCCTGGTCTTGTAGCTGCTTCTTCTTGTTGCTGTTGTTTTATGACTTGCCCCTTTGAATTTTAGCTCAGATGTGTATTTGATTAGAAATCTAGAAGTCTTGCAAATGCCTCCTCCTGTTTACATGGAAAATGTCACAAAAAGCTATGTGTGTAACAATTATATGAATGCCAGTGTTGAGCAGTCAAGATTTCTAGTGATTTTGTTGACTTTGATCTGAATACAATTCTCTGGATTATTTGTTATGCATGCCTGAAATATGATTGCAAAAACCTTTTATTAAATGTTAATAAAATATATTTAAAAATATCCCCTGAGGATTCTTTGGAGGAGAAGTATTTGTTTTTGAGATAGTCAGCAACAGAAGGCACCACTAAACCTACTCTTATGACAAATGTTTTGTTGTGGATTTTTTCCTTATTAGGTTCATGACCCAACATTTGTAGTGTTGTTATGTAATTCTTTCTTTGTTCTTTATGTCTTTAAGCAGCTCATGGCATTTTAGTATAGCAGGAAATCAATTTTTACCTGATGGATCAACTCATTTAAGGAGGCGAGAGAAATTAAAAGCTGATGCCAGCTATTCAGCTAATCTTCGGCAAAATTACCAGTGTATACTACAAGCAGTAACACACTCCTACCAGGGGCAAAGCTGTCATGATCTTTTAACCAATTCAATTGTGCACCATGGCAAAATATCAGAGCAGTTTGTACTCTGTGTTTTGACTGAAAATGATATCGGTTTTTTGTCTGTTAATAATAATGGTGAATTCGTGTTGTAGCATGAATTTCAGGCCACTCAACTATCTGGGCCAATGTTATTGAGTAAGAGAACTGGATTGTGTCAAAATTTTCCACCAGAACAAAAGTTTGT
Organism: Ophiophagus hannah; assembly: GCA_000516915.1. Taxonomy (NCBI): domain Eukaryota; kingdom Metazoa; phylum Chordata; class Lepidosauria; order Squamata; family Elapidae; genus Ophiophagus; species Ophiophagus hannah. The sequence continues at coordinate 61,562 of AZIM01001826.1, read as the reverse complement.
GTAAAGGTCTTTTAAGGGACAGATGAGCCCTAGATACATTGACAAATGCCAAATAATTCAATTTGATTACATAGAAGTACCTTTAGGTCTAGGTCATTGATGCTATTTCATACAGAAGGATTTCAAGTACATGCAAATCACAAGTGGATTTCATTATCTCCTGTCCCCCCATTAAAGGCTGATCATTGCTAGTACACATGACAGGGCAAGGAACTTCAGTAGTATCACATTGACTATGGCACAAAGTTCTGGATATACTTGTCTGATTGGACAGGCAGGACTCTCACTTCATTCATGGCTCACTATGACAGTGCTAAAAAAGCTTTGGAAGGCCCTGACATCTGAATAAAGCTTTGCCAGCCAATGCCAAATAATAATTGGGGATGGTACGTACTGCCTTTCTCTCTCTCTCCCTCCCTCCCTCCTCTCACTTGCACGGGGCAAATCAGAACATTACAGGTACTCCTTGACTTACAACAGTTCATTTAGTGACCAAAGTTATAACAGCAGTATAACAGTGACTTATGACCCTTTTCCAGTTTGAAGCATCCCCATGATCATGTGATCAAAATTCAGATGCTTAGCAACTGGTTCATACTTATGACCGCTGCTGTGTCCCAAGGTCATGTGATCCCCTTTTGTGACCTTCTGACAAGCATTTAATCACCTAACAACCATGTGATTAACTTAACAACTGCAGTGATTNNNTTAACAACTGTGGCAAGGAAGGTCGTAACATGGAACAAAACTCACGTAATAAATGTCTCACTTAACAGCAGAAATTTGGAGCTCAATTGTGGTCATAAGTCAAAGACTGCCTGTTTATACCAATGTCTCAGGATGTGTATTATGGTAGCAGTAGAGAAGAAGCAAAAATGGAAAGGAATAGGGGGATCTGCATGTAGTTGTAACAGCTACACTCAAAATGGAAGCAGACCAGGGACAATAGCTGGAATGGGGGCACTGCAAGAAAAGAGGTGAGAATAGTTCAGCTTCAGATTTTCTAAAATGTGCCCTTGCTGCTTTGGCTGTGGGTCTGTGGGAGAACATATTAGAGGGTAGCTTTTCCTGGTTCAGCAAGTGACAGTTTTAAAGCAGGACTTTTGAGGAAAGTACTACCAATACCACTGACAGGCTGGCAACTGCTTGCTCCTCCTTCTCCTTCTTGACATGGAAATATTGATCTCTTAAGCTCCTGGAAGTTAAGGCTGTTCTTAAAAAAACATTATTCTTAAAGACTCTGAATGTGATTACTGCAATTTGGAAAGAGATTGATGGATCTACCCAAGGTTTGTTTCAGGTGTGTGTGAGAGAGAGGGGAGGGAGAGGGAGAGAGAGAGAGAGGGAGAGGGAGAGGGAGAAGGAGGGGGAGAGAGAGATGGGATTATCAGTCTCCTAGGAGATCAACAGACCTGTTTCCCGTCCTTCGCCAAATCCAGATGAATATTCAGTAAGTAGGGCATAAGAAGATAATGGTATGATGTGCAAGATTTTATCCACTACCCAACCATGCCCCACCACACTATTCAAGGAACAATTGGTGGTTATTTTTCTTGTATGCTAGGGACTGAGTAGGAGAGGAAAGAAAATTAGGGCATTCACCAATTGTTGTCCTAAATCTCCACTTATTACATGTGTAAGGACAATGCCACTCCCTGGCCTCCTTATTGTGTATCTAAAGATCGGCCATGGGAGCAGTGCAAATTAGGTTGACCTACTTTTCTGCTGCCTCAAGGATGGGAGGAATACACGTTAACATGTCTGTTGGGAAGTGCCCAAAGTGTGAAAGCAGTGAACAAAAGAAAATAAAGGTCAGATATAATAAAAAAGCAAAGGGAAACTAACTAAAGCTACTTTATATCAATACCATTCACTGTACTTCTCCCTAATTTCTAGTCTTATAAAAATTTCCTTGCTTCCACCCTGTCTGCACACTGATTCATTTATTGCCTTTTCTCTTTAAACACATTACCTTTTGTTATTTGATGATCTCATCAACTCAATCCAACCATGATTTTCTTGGTTTTTCCCTGAATCTTTCCCACTTTTTTTTCATACAATTGTTTTGCAATTTAACTCTAATTTTCTATGTAACCAAGGTGCCTAGAACACTTCTTTTGTAATAGTTTGTAATAGTTCTTCTTTTGTATTCATTACACATTCATTCATTAACCATTCATTCTTGACTCCATGTCATCATTTACTACATAAGCACACTTTAAGTATCTCAGTTCAACTGAACTCCAGTGAGCAGAAAGACTTTCTTATATAGAACCATTTTCTAGCCAATACAGAAATGCATTGAGATCCATTTCTGCACAATATCTTCTTAATTATCTTATCATCTAGTGGTATTTCTTCATTTTTCCAATGCTGAGCAAATACAATCCTCGCTGCTGTTCATACATGCAATATTAAATATACACTTTGTTTATCAATTTTTTCTGATATTAAACCTAATTTTAAAAGTTCAGGTTTAAGATCTATATGTTTTCCTAACATCTTTTCTAACCATATGTGTATTATTGCCTTTTTTTTGTTTTTTGCTTTAACGCAAGTCCACCACAGATGGTAAAATGTGCCAGATTTTTGGTTACATTTCCAACAGCTTAGCATTCTTACTTCTCACAATTTATGATGCATGAAGAAGCTTGAGAATAATTCTGTATTTTCCTGGAGCTCTAAGCTATACTGGGTCATATGTGAAGATTTTTCTTTTAAATGCAACAAAAATTTTCAAAAACCTCAAATGCAAAAGACTATAATATCTATCTATCTATCTATCTATC
>AZIM01001826.1:39511-50135 GCA_000516915.1 Ophiophagus hannah | reverse complement strand
AGCTTTGCTTCATTATTCAATTATTTCTTCAAAGTGCTGATTGTCTAGGGAAGTATTTCCTCCCAACAGCAGTGTAAAAATCTTAAAACAACACTTCCCCTTTAAGAAAGTCTCAGAAACTCCGGAGACAGGAAATCTAGGCTGTCTGCCAAGAATGTAATAAGGGTGGAAAAAAAACAAATGGAGATTGCTTCTAACTACCAGTTCTCCGAACTACTTAGAAAGTTAACAAGGGGTTCTATAGAACCAGATAGAACTGGTAGTATCCCACCCCTGGACATACCTGCTTTGGATGGCCCTATGATGCCTGTAGAAATACACCAATATTCATCGCACTAGTGATAAACACCCAAATGTGGCATTCTGGGATAAACCTTACACACACAAAGACACATATGAGAAACTATGGATTTGAACAACTCGGCCATCAATATTTGAACTTGGTATGGTTGATTTTGCTCTTCTGGACATTCCATTTAATTGAATGCAAGTCACACTCCTTGACAATTTCGACTTTATCCTTTAGTGATTTAGATTAAAACTGTTTAGATTTTGTCCATTGTGATCTGAAAATGCTTGTTTCAAAACTTTAGAATGTGAGTCTTCAGTTTTAGATAGCCACAGCTGTATTGAACATACCAAATTTTAGTATGTAAAGCAAATACTATACATTCTGAAATCTTAAAACATACGTTGTCATTCAGAAAATATGTCTTAATAATTGAATGTTGACATAAAATTTGTTTTGTGAACTACCAAGACATTATTTTGTTCTATTTACAGAAGAGATAGTTGTTCCTTCCTTTCCATCTTTAGATGTTTATTTCCTGTTGTATTTTATTTACCCTATTCATGCCAGCTGCAATTGCCAGTCTTTCAGCAATTTACAGTAATTACAAGAAAAACAAGCATTTAAATAAAATGTCTACAATAGGAACTAAAATTATAAATGTCATGAAAATAAACACATTGGATGACACCAACAGACCCTTTGGATTAACTCAGTTTTCTGGAGGTCTGAAAGGCGAAGATTGAGATTTCTTTTCAGATATACTGTATGTCTCAGGGTATCTGCTTGAATTTATGAAGACAGAAATCATACTTGTGTATGACCTTAGTCATCAGTATGTTCTATAACAATGGCTCTAAAATGGTAGCCTAAGAACATTATTGTACTCGTGTACTTTCAAGTAGGGCTACAATTCTGGGCTGCCAAAATCTGGATTAATGCTAGTTGATGACAAAAAACAAGGTGTATATTTATCTCTTTGCTGCTATTTAGTGGCAGTCATGATTTTTGCAAGCCATATCCACATGAGTCTTTTATGTAAAAAGTTCAACATACTGTTACTACAGTGAGCAGCACTACCTGGTACAGCTAGCATATTCTCATGATTTCAGGGGGGTTGAGAACCTACAGGGAACTGCCTGAAAGTCAAATTCTCTCACAGAATATTGTAAAAGTAAAAGAGATTATTTTATATTGCATGATTCTGTATTGTTTATTATCTGACCTCGGATTTTCTTAATAATATCTTGAGATTCCAAGGAACCCAGTGCAAAAGTTTGTGGGGCAGGTGAAAAAGTTAATCTGGCACATAATGTAATAGAATACTAGTTGTGTATTAAATATAGGGATCATTACTTACACTCATTCCTTCAGGATCTCAGAAATTGGAATTCTGAAAGTAAAATAATTTTCCTCTAACAAGGTGCCAATCCGCACCTACCAGTGGGTAGCATTTTTGCAAGGAAAAGGGGATAGTACAATCTGCCAGACATTTCATATTATATAGCACCTATATCTTCCAGGAGTTTCTGTAGGAATATTATAGTTTTATTCTGCTCTGTTAACCAGTTTAAAGTATTACATTATATAGACTTTATGTCTCTATTTTAAAAATTGTAGTTTATTAGTTTTAGATTTAAATAATAATGTTCCATTTTGAGAAGTATGTTTGTATTGTTGTTTTTAATATATTTGGTATGGGCTGGTGATTTATTCAAGAAACCATTTCCTTTCTGATATTGGACAGGTAGTCCTTGACCTCTGACCGAAACTTCAGCAATCATTCAAAATTATAACAGTGCTGAATGAAGGGACTTACAACTGGTCGCTGAAGTTATGGAAAGTGCAGTCCCGCTGTGGTCATGTGATCTGAGCACTTGGCAACTCATTTCCACTTACAACCAGTTGCCAAGTGCCCTTTGATCATGTGATCGCCATTTGTAATCTTCCCTGCTGGCTTCTGTAGAAAATCAATGGGGAAGCCAGAAGGGAAGGTCAGATATGTTGCCTCCAAGCATGATTTTGGCACGGGGTATTTTCAGCCAGACCCCAGAGTTGAGAGGCCTCCCATTCATCTCTGAGGACTGGATGACAACGCTTCATCTTGAAATCCAATTAGGATTTTGGCATGGGATGTTTTCAGCCAGCTCCCAGGGTCTAAAGACTGATTGAAGATGCCCTGTGCCAAAATCCAATCAGAATTTGTAGATTTTCACTCCCAGAGTAGAGAAGTTTCAGAAGCTTCTTGATTCTGGGGCTGAAAATCCAAGAGGTTCTGACACCTTCACAAATCTCCTCCCATGCATCCCCAAGCACCCCCTTGGTCCCTCCCCCATCTTGTAGGGCTTGGAGCTTAGAATTTCCTTGATTGTGGGAAGCCAGCAGAAAGTTGCCATGCCTAACAACTGGGACATTAACTTAATGATGACAACTGGGACTGCATGGATTGCCAGCACAAAGCAGTTGCACTTTATTGACTGCATTGCTTAGTGACTGAAATTCCCATCCAATTGACATGGAAGATCAATATGCAGGTTCAATACTACTTATACTGAATATTTATATAGCTATTATTTGTATGGTGAGAGAGTGATTGGTTGCATTTTGAAAGTGCTAATACTCTGCATGATGCTGATACTTAAGTTTTGCATTTTGATAGAAGAATAAATTGTATGAATCATGATAGTGAGCCTAATATTTCAAGTACAGGAGGTGGTGTCTCTCACCACTCAATGTGATTACTTTATTCTCCTTCCTTAAGTTGTTTGCTGCTGTCTCCTCAATACTTTGCTTTGTTTTCTTTATTCCATATCTCATATGGAAATTTTGATAGGGAAAGTAGAGCTGTGCACAATTTCAAAGTAATGTAGAAGAAGTGCTTGGAAGCCTCACATAAGCATAATGCTGCACTACTGTTCATTAAAGCAGTCCCTTTCCCCCTTTTTTCCCAGACTCTTATCAAGCCTGGAAAAAAAACAAGGGAGGCTGCTTTAACAGACACATTCACTTTAATCCCTTGACACCTTAAGGAGTTGCGCCTTCTTCGGGCTCATGCAAAATAATTCTGTAGCAGAATTAGGCTTTGCTCAAGCAAAGTCAAAGCAGGATCAGGAAAGCATGCATGGCCCCAGGGAGTGGAAGTGGCAAAAGAAACCATTGCAGCCACCTAGTACAATGGCGATCTGGACATCAGTTCATTTTCTAGTTAGGAGCACCACACTCTGGTTAAGGACTGTACAATAGCATTTTCTTTTTTTCCATTGTCGTATAATATTCTAGGAATCTTTAGCCAAATTCAGGTGGCAAAAAAGGAAGGTTGCGAAATCAGAAATCCGTTTTTGCTGTCTACCTCTGCTATGATATTTTATTATTACATGAATATGTTTCCCCTCCTGTATGTTACCTCATAATGAGGCCTGTAGTTACAGGTGATAAGTAAGAACAAACAGATAATATATATTTTTAACCAGCTAACTATAAATGAAGTAGAAAGCTAGAAATGTAACCATGTAAATGGTACTCCCAAATATTCATTCCAGGCACTTTTTAATTTGCTAGCATCATTATAGGCACATCTGAAAGAAAAATAGAAGTCAAGTAGAAGCACAGAATGTGAGTGCACCCTGGTGGTGATGTAGAGGAAAGCTTCTTTCTGGTCTACTTCCCACAAGAAGGAATAGAGCTACATGTTGATTGCTGAAGGAGCTGCTGGAATCAGGGACTATGATTTTAATATGGAGATGGAAGGCTTCAATCTTAGAAAGTTTTCCCACATTCAGAATGGATATGTGTGTATAAAGTGACATCAAGGGAAAGGTGGATATATAACATACTATTCAAATTTATGTATTTACAATATATGAAAATAGTGGCACTATTCAGAAAGATGCCATATGACTAACTATTTGTCCAACTGAGTTCTTCACATGAAGATCACAGTGCAAAGTGGAGTCATATGTGTTAACTACTTAACAGAACTTTATATCACACTTATTTGCTTCTCTATATGATTTAATATATACATTTTATTTAAAATTAAATTGCTGTTGGATAGTTAAATTGGAAACTTGAACTCTAAAATGGTATTTATAAATATAACTGATTTATTTAAACTCTGTCTTTCTGCTCTAATTCACATGTTAATTTAAAACAAAAATTACATGTAATGTATTGGAGTTCTACATTACAAATGCTTAAACAGTCTGAGAGAATGAATTTGGGTTACAGAGCCAGCATAAAATACTGAGATATGATATTCTTTTTTTAAAAAAAGCAGTAGATATTTTATTAGCAGTCCTACACAGTAATACTTATTTTTCCATTTTTTCCCTAGTTTATTTATGATGAAAAAGTTGCTTGGTAAGTAACACGGTTGTCATTTGCCAATTAAGAAAAGTAAGGAAAACCAGTGTTCTGCTAAGCAGCTCAGGGACCAATTTCCATCCTGCAGAAAAACTAAACAATGATTTGTCTAAATCTGTTTTAAAATTAAAAGAGAAAAACTCTTTCCCAGGACTTTTAGATCAGCCATCAGGATCAAATAAATTTTCTCAACCAACCTTAAATGTAATGTCAAGTTCACATTTATAAAGAGAAGGTTGGTAATAAGGAATTGTACTGCAGTTTTTAGTGAATGGTTATGATGAGCTATGCTTCATTTTTGATACCCCAGATTTCTCCTTGCACCATCAGGTGGCATCTCACTCTCTATAAGCAATATTATTATTAGAAGGTATCTTGCCCTCTATGCTCAGCACTTGTCATCATTCACCTTTCCTTGTGTCATTGGCCTGAATTTCAGAAGAGAAGGCAATCATAGTCATGGAACTGTGCTGCTTATTGTTTTTCTCTTTTTTCCTCCTTGGCTGATCACAGGTGGGAGTCCTTAATCCTAGTGCTGATGTACTTCATCTACATTCTTATCATGAAGTAAGTATAATATGTCCTGACCTGTTTATTATTCCATGTCATTTTATCTTAGAAAAATTTGGGTTACATACAGCTTCTACAATGTCCTTTTGCATCTGCTTGAAAGCCTCAATATAGTGCAATTTTTGTACATTTTGGCAGTTATATCTTCCCATTTTAATTAGCAGAGACACCTCGGAGGGTTTTTTCCCCTGGCTTCTCCACTTTCTGTCATTGCTCATCCTACTCTCAGATTAGTAAAATATGAGAAAAAACTGGTCACCTGCAAGGCAGCAAAAAAGATTTAGCATTTTCTCTGTCTTATTTGTTTCAACCTTGTGGTCATCTGACCTTCTGCAATCCAGATATGGCAAATCTATCCATATTGCAGCCTGTCTCATTATTAGCTCACAGCTAGGGGAAAAAATATGTTACATAGAACGTTTTGTCGAATAGACAAACAGAAGATTATTGAAGGAAACAAAAGAGCTCGATACGTAAATATAGTATAGAAATATGGGAAATAAGTAAGTAAATAGATAGATTTTCCATCTGTGTACATCAAGTAAAGCAAAGGCCAAGATTTCTGCAAGCTGAATTCTGCTCTTGATGACTACTTAGACGTATCCGTGAAGTTACCTTGGCAACAATATAGAAGTAATTTGCTTTTGTTTCCTTTACAGCCAAGTCTAATTTATAGCCCTGCATTTATTGGTAGCTCCTGTCCAAGTATTAAGCAGGTCTGACTTGGCTTAACTGTTTTGAGATCAGTGAATGTTAATTAACACAAGTCATAGAAACTTGTTCCTACAGGTTTTATCATATGTATTATTTTTACTTTACAAAAAATATCTTTGCTCATTTTCAATATAAACTGTAAATTTATAAGCAGGATTTACCTATCCATGAGTAGAACTCTGACTCCTAATATAATCACAAAGCATGCCAAAACTAGGAGAGAATAGTGTCAAGGTTCTGCATAATCAGACCCTTAATATCAAAAGGGAATAAAAATGTGAACAAAGCAGTAACATCTGAACCAGGTTAAAATTTGATTTGATTGGCAGGACAGGTGAAATTATGGGGCACTTCACCATGAAACATCCTCATATCACAAAACAAGCTACTTAAAATGAAGGACAGGTTATAGGGCCAGCTGGAGCCAAACTGATTCCTGTCATCATGAAACCGGGCAAAACATCAAATACTGGGCCTCATGAAGGTACCCCAATAGGAAGCATTCTTTAATCTGTAAAGTAAAAGGTTGCAGGATTCCAAATGAAAGTTGTCTGGGCCATCCCAAACAATAATTCAAAAGTAGCTGCTCTGCTGCTTCCCCCACCACATTCAGTCAGGAATCTGAAATGAGACCAGGGGTTGTATAGCATCTTGACAGTGCCTAAAATAATTCTTAATTCTTTCCTCTTTGTGTAGGTTTAATGCCAATCTTCAGCATATGTTTGAACGGAGGACAAAGAATGTAACAAATATGGTGAATGGATTAGCAAATAATACAGAGATGGATGACAGCAGCAATTGTGATGCTACAGTGGTATTACTAAAGAAAGGTAACTGTTCCAGTAAGTCAACCTGCTTGCTTGTAGAACTCTAATATTTAATGAGCTAGAGACTCGGGGCCATCTAGGCATTATTTTTGATCCAATTGAATCTCATCTATGGGATTTCCCATTTCATTTCCCAATCAATAGCAATAATACGGACCCTCATTTAGAAGTCCCAACTCCAAAGCTGTTATTTGCTGCACACAGCAACCATTGGGCACAACTGATTGAGATAAAGTTAGACTCTCTTCTACCCACTCCACTGAACATAATTGTAATATAAATCAATTTCAATGAGAATTCCAAGCAGAGGATGGATGGATGGATGGATGGANAGGAAGGAAGGAAGGAAGGAAGGAGGTTTTATGAGTGCAGTAGAGTCATTTTTTCTCAGCACATTTTAAAATATTTTACTAGCCTCATGTGGTATATAATTCTTTCTATTCACTGTATAAAGATCTAGTGCTAGTTGAACAAACTGAATTTCCTTTTATAAACTATTTTAGATTATTCATATTCTGGCACTGATTCGTATCACTATCTCACTGTAAATTAAGTCATATTGAATACAATTTGGAAATAGTTCATTTCTATTCTATCCTGTATTCATTTTTAGATATTCAGCTTTTATATATTTATTTTTATACAATAAGCAAAGTAAACTGTTTTTCTGTTGTCACTAAGCATTCCTTTAATCATTACTTTAGATGCTCTTTCAGGTTTAGCTGAAGAATGAGATAGGAAGGTCTTAAATAAAATAAAGTGAAGAGGCAAGATTAGTTCATTCTCACTGTCTTTAATAGCCAGTTTTCAAATTTGATGAAGAAGCCAAGGTTCATTTGCTCACAGCCAGAGAGTTAACAAATTACTCAGCTTTTCCTGCTTATAGCGGAAATAACTGAGCAATCTTACATCCCCTTTCCCACTCCTCCCTTTACCGTGTCTCCTCTCACATGTCTTTTTAGATTTAGTAAGAAAAAGTATCTGGAGGACAATCCTCTATTATGTATTGCTTTGGAAATTAAGCTGCTGTTTGCATTAGGAGTCTGAATGGCTCTAACAATAACTTTAAATCTTTTGCAATTTGTTACATTTTTAGCTTACCATGTGGCATAAAATATAGATCAATGTTGAGAGCATAGTGGATTATTGTTGTAGTCCGTAACTAGGTTAAGAATAGTAAAAATCTGTAATTTATAAAAATTAAGCATCCATATACTTCTGGTATATATCCATAAATTATCATTTTAAAGTTATCTACAATTTATTTTTCTGTCATAAATTATATATAAATATCTAGACCAGACATCGCCAAACTTGACAACTTTGAGACTTGTGGACTTCAACTCTCAGAATNACAAGTCTTAAAGTTGCCAATTTTGGAGTCCCCTGATCTAAATTTTGTAGTGTTTATCAAAAATATATTTGGCCAATATGAGCAGATAGAAAAATATGATAATAGAGGCAAAAGAAAGTGGTGAATGGACTTAATACATCTAGATTTTTCAGAATTAATTATTCTATGCTTCTAAAAATTAGGGAGATGCTACTAAAATGTTAAATGGAATTGTCAAAAATACCATTAATTATAGAAATTTCAGATAAAAATTTCTGATGCAAAAGACATTTTCCTTCCAATTTTGTTAATTATTTTTTAGGAAATTTCCACCGCAAAGCTTCTGTGATCATGGTGGATGAGTTGCTCTCTGCATATCCACACCAGCTATCCTTTTCAGAGGCTGGACTCCGGATTATGATCACAAGTCACTTTCCTCCCAGGACCCGGCTCTCCATGGCCAGTCGCATGTTGATCAATGAGGTATTTACTAGGTTTTATTCAAATATTATAACTCACCTTTTCTCTTACTCCAACTATTAACTGTATGTTGCTTTTGCCTCCTTTCATCTTGCTCAGAAAGTATTATCTTAGCAGGAAGAAAGCAGTAAAAGAATGGTATCTGCTGCTCAGTCCTATTGCTTGTAGGGATGACTATTTAACCCAGAAGGCTTCATTTGTATCTTGATAACGTCTTACTAACCGGAATTTGATTAGTCAGAATTTGTTGTTCATATAACACAGTAAAAGCACTATATTTTGAGTCTGCTTGCTGCACTCAGTTATAACAGGACACAAAAAGGAGTGTTTGGATCAGCAGGCTGTTAATTCCTGGCAAACCAGAATTTGATATGGCATGTAATAATCTGACTCCTCCCATACTCTTCCAGAATCTTTGTCATTGGGATGGCATCATTAGACTTTGGAGCTCTGATAAAAGTTCAGGTTCCTCAAAAGTCAATCTGCACTGAATATCTGGTTATTTGCAAACGCATTTAAAGCTAAAAGATTAATAATTATTTAAAAATAAAACATTCTCTGTCTATTCAAGTGCTATTGAGTTCAGTATTTTGTATGCATCTCATGGAATGAGTATACAAGGCTTAAGGCATCAATAAAAGTTACATATGCTTTAAAATCACAATGTCCTAATTACATTACAGGCATCAGCCAAATATTTTTGAACAAATAATTTGGTCATTAGGTTTTGCACATCTCTTTGTCTTTTCATTTGGTTTATTTATGTTTTAAAAAGGCCTGCAGATTTCACTTTATTTTTGCTTTCTTCCAGAGACAAAGATTAATCAATAGCCGAGTATATACCAATGGAGAATCAGAGATAGCCATCAAGGTCCCTTTCAAACATACCATGGAGAATGGATCAGGGCTTAGCAACTCTGCTAAAGGAAGCACAAATGGAACCAGAAGAGATGAGGAGGCTGCAGAGGGTGGCAGTGAAACAGAGAATGAAAATGATGACAATGACAACAATGAGAATGATGAGGAGGAGGAAGAAGATGATGACGATGACCATGGCCCTTACACTCCTTTTGATCCACCATGTAAGAAATTCCTGTGTTTCTAGCTACTGTATCTTTCCTTAACATTTCAAATCCTTACTGTTCATCATTCCTTAAAGTTGAAATATCTAATTTGGAGGTATTTACTTTATTGTGTTTTACGGTATTAGAACAACAGAGTACAACAAGCAATGTACCTCCATAAACTTTCCCTTCCCTTCTATTCTTTTCCCATGCAGATAAAATCAATTCAAATTAATTTACTGGCCTTAAATAATTGTATTCTTTGATGCCTTGTAGGAAAAGGGAGAATAATAAATGCCAGATATTCTTTTCTATATTCAGGGCTTTGTAAGATTTGACAGCTTAATTTACTTTTTTCCCTTTTGGGTTAAGATAGGCAGCCTGGTGTTCCCCCAGATGTTTTAGACTTCAATTTCCACCAACCCCAGCAAGAATGGGATTGTGGACCTTGCGGTTCTAAAAATTTTGTGTAGCACCAAGTTGCCTTCTCATCTTTTAGGGGAAAACCTTATAAAATCCTCTAAGATTGTTCTATATTAGATTTATGTTTTCCCCTTCCAATGAATAATGTCACAGCTCTATGGACTCTAGAAGAAATTTCAAAAATGTTGAAATATATGAAAGTTTGCTGACCTGAATTACTCAGATTTCTATACTTTTGACTAACCATATTCTCCACTGCTATTTTTAGCATAGCTTTGATTATTTATAAAAAGTGTGGCATAAGAAGTGCAAGTAAATTGGATCCTATAAAATGCATTGATTTATTTTTACAGCTGGCATAATAGAAATTATCAAGTGGCTCTTCACCTGGCCTCTATCTTTGCTCTTATACTTCACGGTGCCCAACTGTAGCAAACCCTACTGGGAGAAGTGGTTCTTGGTCACTTTTGCTTCCTCTACACTCTGGATTGCAGCCTTTTCCTATATAATGGTCTGGATGGTATGTATTAGGTTTCAGCAGTGGTGGGATTCAATTTTTTTT
>AZIM01001826.1:26200-37095 GCA_000516915.1 Ophiophagus hannah | reverse complement strand
ACCTGCTGAATACCACCTCTGATTCTGATCATAACTACCGAAAATCACAGCCTTTATACTTTACATTTTAGCTCACCTATCCCAATATTAAATGTATTGGCCTAACTTCTAAATTGGAGGGCCCTAGATTTTTTTCATCTCTACAACACTACATATATTATGCTAAAGACATAATATTCCTGTGATGCAACATATGGCAAAGAATGTGATATTGGTAAACGGAGGCCTTGCAAACCAGATGATTGCCAAAAACAAATACGTCAGCAGCAACCATGCTAAGATTAGTATCCTTCCCATGCAGGATCTAATTCTAGGCATACAGGATGTAATTCTATATTTTAAAAACAGAAAATGAGTAGAAAATTGCAATCAAGCATGTTGGAGCTGCAACTATGTGACTATCAGATTCCTTAGTGTTACAATTTTTTAAGGATTGGGATTTACCATTGGGGTTAGAATTAAGGTAAATTTTAATCCCATTGCTGGTTTTGATCTTCAGAGCCTTTCATAGCACAGGCCAGTTATTTGAGAGACTGCCTATTCCCCACTACATCTCATCCCATATGATCCGGCAGAAGAGGTGTGCTATAGGTCCTATCTGCCAAAGAGTTACATGTAGCAGGAGCCAGGAGATGGGTATTTTCTGCTGTGGCACTGATAGGCCTTTTCTCTGTGGAACATCATCCTCCCAAAGTAAGATTGGCTCCATCTCTGCCCACCTTCAAAACCTGATTGCATCAATAGGAGGTCACAAATGAATTGTGATCTGATGTGTTAGCTCCATTGCACATAATTATAATCTGATGCTCTTTTCTAGCATTTTAATGATACTATTTGTTGGTTTTTTTCAGTTGATTTTATGGTTTGATTGTAATGGCTCGGAGTCACATCTTGTGAGATGGGCAGCCAAAAGGAATATGATAAATAAAAATGTTTTGGTTTTAGTGTTAAGGTTAAACTTCAATTTAATATCAGTCAGAGGAAAAGGTGGGTTTGAAATGGGGTAAATGTTTTGTATTAAGGTTAAATTTAAATTAGCATATTGTCTTGAGTATGGTTAAATTAGGGATCAGGGTTATCATTAAAGTTAGTTTTAATGATATTTATGTTATTTTCATATTGGTGTTGGGATATATTGTTGGGGTTAGATTTGTAAATATATGGTGTCATGTTGGGGTTAAATCAAAATTATAGTTAGTGTTCAGTCAGGATTATAGTAAAATTATCATTTAAGGCTGTAATTAAGAGGGGAAAGATTCAAGAAATCTGAATTTTGAAAATGTTAGCATGAGGAAGAGAATTTCTTATTACCTTCTCTCCTAACATGCTTCTTTTCTTTTCATTTTCACATATGGTTGTGTTCCCCACAGAATGCATCTATCTCAGAGAATGTGCTACTGCAAGATAGGTGATGATAATAATTTATGGAGGACAGGTTTTTAATCCTGATTGCTGACTATTACCTTTGTGTTAAAAAGAGATATAACTTTTCAATATTAGTTTCATCTCAGCAAATGCTGTAAAAGAGTTGCTTTTTTGGGGGGAAATGATAGACTAGATCAGGGCTGTCAAACTCATGGCGTCATGGCGGCATCATGTGACATATTGGGACTTTTCCCCCCTTCGCTGAACCGTGGCCAACATGTGATGCATCTGGCCCATGGGCCAGGAGTTTGACATCCCTGGACTAGATTAATCTTTTCTCTAATCCTTCTCCAATCCTTTAGACTCAACAGCTTTTTTCAAATCAAAAGCCACATTGAGTAGTGGGAAGGGGGCAAAAATGAATGTCAACTGGGTGGAGCCAGGGAGAGCAGTAATGTTAGCTTTAATATAGCCTCCTACTTCATTGGACACTGGGTATCTTATAAAACATAATGCTAAATCAAAACAAACATAAAATAAAACAAGAGAGCCTGGACTAAACAACTATTAAACAAGTAAGACAACTCATCCCTTGCATACATTAATCCCAGGCCTGGGATCAAAGCCAGGTTTAAAGGTTTTTCAGAGCCCCAGGAGGGAACCTCTGGGCCTCAGCATCTGTGGAGGGATGCTATTCCAGAGGGTGGGGGCTGTGTCAGAGAAGACACACTTTCTAGGTCCTGTAAGATGACAACTTTTAAAAGAGGAGACCAGGAGCATATCTACTCTGCCTGAATGTACCAGATAGGCAGAACAATGGGAGGACGGCAGCCCTTTAAGTAACCAGGTGCTATGCCATGGAGGGCTTTACATGTAATTATCGTCTTTGATACAGTTAACATTGTACTCAGAATACAATAATGATTGCATTTATTGTTAGTATTCACTACCAGTGTAATTCTAGTGAAAGTAACTCAGCATTATATCATTATTATTTTCATTTTATAAATCAACATGGTTATCATTACCAGGTGTTATTAAACACTTTAATATATCTATTAATATTAAAATATATTATAGTAGCTTGGCACATTGCTTCATTAAGCTCATTTTGTCTTTAAATCTGTTCTCTCTCTTGAATTTGTATCTTCTTGTCAATGACTCAAAAAGAAAAAAAACATTCTCTAGAAAACTGAGAACAACCAAATAAATAATACCTCTTTCACAGAGAAGAAAGGAGAAGAAAGAAAAGAGTAGTAGGGTTATAGTCACTGTGTACTCTAAACTTTGGAGTTTCATGTGAAACTTCATTTTAAACTCTTTATTGAAAGCAATACGTAGCAAACCACTATTGCTGCATACTAAGTTATGCTAATGAAAACAGTGACAAAAACAGGATGAACAGGAAGTCTCAAGCACCTCCCCCTCCATTCACCCCAAAAGACAAATGGTAGGGAGGCTTTTTAAATATCTCCATAATAACATTGGAGTAGTAATTTCTCCATTTCTTAACTTCTGCTTATACTTTGTTCTAAAGAAAGCTTACAGATGCTTTTACAACATCTTAGCTGTATAATAAAAGCAGTGCCCAGCTAAGGATTTAGAGACCTGCTTCAGTAGTTCTGTTTTGCAGTAATTCTGATTTATCTACTTTCTTGTGTTGCAGGAATGGGTGACATGGCCGTTTCTAACTCCATCGGAAGCAATGTCTTTGATATTCTAGTTGGCCTTGGCCTTCCATGGTCTCTACAGACTCTAGCAGTAAACTATGGCTCTGTTGTAAGTTTTACATTTGCCTGAATGAATGCAAGTGCATAAGATGGAAGATAACTTTCTAGACATAACCAGAACTCAGAAGAAATTAAGAATTAAGGTGGATAACAATTTTGACTGGTACCACCTTACTGTTAGCAAGGAATTCTACCTGTGGCATGGATACAATTAAAACTGATAGCTTCTCTATATACCTTCTCTATGTAACTAAAAAGGTTACCTGTTGGTTTCATTAGTTACTATCCCAATCCCAAAAAACTTTTCAGCAGATTAGATTTCTTGGTTTCAATAAGAAAATTAAAAGGGGAGGTGGGAGGAAAATTATATGAGAAGCATAAAATGGTATCATCTAGAATAAGCGTGTCCAACCCACAGATGTGGACCGTTGGACAGCTAATAATGTGACCCCACAAGACCCCCCCAAAATAAATGAACGTTATTTATATGTGTCCCAAGACAATTCCTCTAGACTCAGTGCAAACTACCATAGGCAAGCCAAAAGATTGGACATGCCTGATCTAGAAAGATGTGGATGTGCATTGAAATAGGAATCTATGGGTTGGTAATAGTTGCATGTTATGCTCCAAAGTGTAAGGATAATTTAAAAAATAACCAATGAGAAACTTTTCTGTCACCTTGAATGGACCACAGTGACTGTACTTATAGTATATGAAGTAATAGTATTTTTAGCATAAGTGCAGAAATTACCATATTCCCTTCAAATATCTCATAAAACTAAGGTGCTAATCCAGTTTTAAGTCTTCAATTCCTAATCAAAACTGGAAAGTACCAATATAAAAAATAATATTGACAACACAGAAATATTAAGAGAATAATAAGTTACAGAAAATAGTTTGCAAACTATTATAAGTCATTAATGCCTACTCTCCATACCCTGCTAGACGTCTTAGAAATCTGCCTCAAAGTTCCAAGATCCTTTTCAATAGACTTACAGTATATACTTACACAAGCATAATTTCACATCCAATGCTATTCTACAATACCTGTATTTATAATTGATTGTAGAAGATTTACAAGGAAGAAAATAAGAGCTGTTTTCAGAATCACATGCCAAGAAGTCAAAACAAGACAATTCTGTTTACCAAGCTCCAGGGGTACATAAGCTAGTATCCAAGCAGTCAAATAGAAAAGGGAGCAAATGGGAGCAAACTACTTTATAGAGTCAAAACATTGGTTGTTTTGCTGCTGTGGAACTGGCACTAGCCATCCAATGTATAAGTAGCCTTTCCCGGCATAGCAGCTTTCTGAAAAGAAGAAGAAAAATCAGATAATCCCATTGCATTATAAATGGATTCAGACCCACTAATGCAGTCCCAAGAATGGTCCCTGGCAAAATGTAAGGAAGAGCATTGTAAAGATGAGAATAATCCAGTGTAATTAGGTGACTTACAATTAGACTTGAGGGAGCTTGAAAAAACATCAGCTGAGTATAGATGAAATAGTAGCTGCTGCAAGAAGTTGTCTTTGGTTAAGAGTAGCTTTTCACCGAACGACTGCCTTAGTTGTGTTACTGTTACTGATTATCCAACAGTCAGTTGGACTCTGTTTTCTGCTTGAATCTTAAATTTTTATCTCCAGACCTTTGTCTAAGTCTTGACCTCGTTTTGCTTTTGACTTCTGAGCCTATTTGCTAACTTGCCTTTGTTTCTCTGGCTAAGAGTAATTCTTTTGTGCAATGGGATCTTGGACACTTTAATTACTTTGCTGTTCCAAATCCCTGATATAGTCCTATATAAATATAGTTAAGTAATAAATAAATACAGCAAATGTAAAACATGATGAAAAAATGTGCCTTTGAGAACAGTATTGCTAGAACAGCATCAATTTGAACTGGCCTATTTAGGGATAAGTAAGATTTGTTAAATGCAGAACAAATGAACTCAAAATCTATGTCTAATGGACAGCTTAAATTGGACTATAAAAGGAACTGAAATTTATATTATATAACTATAATGACTATAACATAATTGAATTTTTCAATAATTTCCATTCTACATTTAATAAATAGGGCAACCAGATTTGGAGCTCCAAAAATCTGGATAACCGCTAGATGGAAGCAAAGTCATACAATCTGAAAAAAGGATTAGGAAAAAATGTAAACCTTTTTACAGGCAGTCCTTGACTTACCACAATTGAGCCCAACATTTCTGTTACTACCGGTAATTGAGATAGTTGATAAGCGAGTTTTGCTCCATTTGCCATAGTTATTAAGTAAATCACTGCAGTTGTTAAGTTAATAACACAGTTAATTAAATGAATCGGGCTTCTTCACTGGTTTTGCTTATCAAAAGGTCACCAAAGATGATCACATGACCCTGGGACATTGCAATCATCATAAATATGAGTCAGTTGCTAAGCATCCCAATTTTGATCATGTGACCATGGGATGCTGCAACAGTCATAAGTGTGAAAAGTGGTCATAAGTCACTTTTTTCAGTGCCTCTGTAATTTCAAATGGTCACTAAACAATTGTTATAAGGTTGAGGACTACCTGTACTTTAAAAAACAAGAGTGAAAATGAACTGAGGCCTGAAGTTGCATCTTAAGATCTTACTTGAGAGCAACCTGTCATATTTTTGAAGCAAGTTCCAAGTTTGAAGAGTCAAAAGAATTTTGGAATACGGCATGCTAACCTTTCAGACACTTCAGCTGATGCCAGAGGAAGAAAAATGTTAGACCAAAGAAAGGAAGTGCTTCAATGGAAACTGACAGGGAAAAACTTTTATCCAAAACAACCCTTTAACAATGCAGCCAGTTACTGAGAGATGGGCAGATAGCGTTGTATGTATTAGCTTAAGTAACTTGGCAATTCCTTTTATTTTTCTAGGTCATAGTCACTGGTTTCACTCTGAGTACTCTAGATGCAATAATGGGGATCATATTACCAGATTTCAGGGCAAGACTTCTTGTAGCAGCATTGTAATACCTATTAATATTAATGTACATTACAGTAGTTTGGCAGACAATCTCATTCACTTCATTTCAACTTTAAATTTGTTTTGTCTCTCTGCTGTATTTGTGCTTTGCTTTTAATGACTCAAAATATAAGAGATATCCTCATAGAAGCAAGCAGAATAGAATAGAGAAGGGAGCTTGGAGGTCTTCTAGTTCAACCCCCTACTCAGGCAGGAAACCCTATACCATTTCAAGCAAATGGGTGTCCAATCTCTTCTTAAAAACCTCTAGTGTTGGAGCATTCACAACTTCTGGAGGCAAGTCGTTCCACTGGTTAATTGTTTTAACTATCAGGAAATTTTTTTTTAGTTCTAGGTTGGCTTCTCTCCTTGATTAGTTTCCATCCATTGTTTTTTGTCCTGCTTTGGAAAATAGCTTGACTCCCAGAAGAGGGATACGAACAATAGGGATGTAGCAACTGTGTATTCTAACCTTTGGAGTTTCGTGCAAACTTAACACTCCTTGATGAGGATAATTTGGTACCAAACTACTACTGGTGCATACTAAGTTACAACAATGGCAAAAACAGGTTGAACTGGAAGCATCATACACTTTCTTCTTAATCCCCCCCCTCCCACCAAGTTGCACAGAAGGAACAAACAGGTAGCCACACACTTCAGACACCTCAGAGTATGGAGGGATGGGCTGCTGGGGGTTCACAGGGGTTCAGGAGAGCCCCTAGCTAGGATTCTGTGCAGTTCGGAGAACTCCCAAATCCCACTCCTCGCTGGCCCTGCCCACCCCATCTGGCCCCTCACAGGAGTTCCCACACGGCCTGTTTTGGATGCAGGTAAGTGCAGGGCATGCACAGAGGCTCGTGAAGGGTGAAAAACGGGCCTCCTGGAAGTTNNGGAAGGCTGGAAATGGGCCTGTTTCTGGTTCTAGAGAGCCTCTGGAGCCTGGGGAGGCAGTTTTCGCCCTTCAGGAGGCCCGAGGAAAGCCTCGGGAGCCCAGGGAGGGCAAAAACACCACCCCGCCCACTGTGGTGCAGGAGGCCGACATGGCCATCCCCATCTAGCAACTGGGTGTCAATTAAAAATATACTCCTTTGGTCTTTGTAGCTGCCAGAAAAAGGGAGTGGGGGAAAACAGTGCATTCCTCAAGTGCCTAGATAATTGCCCTGGGAGCCCAAAGTTGTTGGAGCACAAGAATATTACCAGAGAGCATGATTGATGACTCTTGGCTATGGATGTGTCCCATTGGAGAANTAAAATTTTTGAAGCCCACCCCTGAGAATATGCCAAAGGAAGAAAAGTTGCCAGATCCAAGAAAGGAGGTGCTTCAATGGAAGCTGGCAGGGAGAAATTTTCATCTGCAACAATAGATTTAACACTGAGACCAATTACTGACAGAGCTGACAGCCATCTCTTTAATGGATGAATTCAAGCATAATTGTGGCAGTTGTCTGTCAAGGATGTTTTAACTGTATGATGAGGAGTTAGACCTGAGGGTTGAAATGGCTCCTCCCAATTTTATAATTTTATTATTTTATGTAGGGCCTGCCATAGGTTGGTTTTGGCTTTAGCAACAGGTCCTCATCTTCCCTGAGCCAAGTGCTGCAGCAGAAGTAGAAAACAAAGAATGCTGCTCTTCCTATTTTATTTTTACTCTCCATGCAAGGGAACTGGAGTCAGCTTTTTTGAACAGTATATTGTAAACTCATTCTGTTTATTCAGTGAAATCATGAAGGGAATTTTTCCCCTTCCCATCCTGTGAGAAAAGGAAACTCCATGGAGGAGTCCTGATCTAAAAGACTGCCCCACTAACACCTCCCAAACCCCCTTAAGATGTAAAGGAGGGTTTAGGAGCCCTGGGAGTGCAAATGCAGGCAATCTACCCACAGCCTGGGGTTTGATCCGGATGGGGCTCAAGGTTGACTCAACCTTCCATCCTTCCAAGTTCATCAAAACGAGGGCTCAGATTGTTGGGGGCTATATGCAAATAATGCTTATATTGTAAATAATCCAGAGAGTGCTATAAAGTGCTATGGAGTGGTGCATAAGTCTAAGTGCTACTGCTATTGCATAAGTGTTTACTTATCATAATGTGGGAAGGGAGAAAGGGAGCCCTTTCCTCTCTTCATGTAACATTCTCAGTTGATGGCATGAGCTATACCGATAGGCTTCCCTTCCCTATGAAATGTCTCCTTAATCCTGAGAGGTGATTTCCTGGTCAAACTTCAAGAGGACTTCCTCTGCAAATCAGCTTCCTAATGGCTGGTGCTTAAATGGTTGCTTTCTTGACACAGCTAGTGCTTTTGCATGCACCCCTTTGTCTGTTGTGAGAAGAGGAAGCAGTGATGTAGTGACATTGAAGTATGCTACAGCCAGAAGGGGGAGTTATTGGAGAACTGGTTCATTTCTGGTTTTTCTTTAGTTATTCTTTTGTGCATTTCCTGGTTCCTCATAGATCCCCCACCCATTGGACTTTTCTCCCAGTGTGGCACTGCTGATGCATAGAAGTACATCTTGCCAATACCTTAGCCAGGGATAACTTTCCTTTGTTTGCCTGCTATTTTTTGTTTCTTGAGTCATATGCCAGGAGGCTTTCTTGTCCCAAGAAATCCAGTCTTTGTTTCAGGAAACACAGCTGTAATGCCATTGTGGGCAGCTGAGTCTCTAAACCAAGTACATGGAAAAGCTGCAAAGTCTTCAGTTGCAACACTCCCAGTGAATTTTTACCCAGAGAAAATTCCCTAGGGAAATTTGCCTGCTTTATTCATTAAAGAGACTCTATAAACTTATATCCAGCATGAAGAAGAGTGATTTCTTGGTCCTTTCATGCAGTGATCCTGCATTGGATCAGGCTGCCCTCTAAGAATATAAAAATATCCTAGATGCATTTTCTTGTTTTGTGCCCAGTCTGGCTTTGGGAATTAAGGAGAAAAGACCAAAAATAATGATAGGTATGGCAAAGCTAAATGAAAATCAAAGTCTTAATCCATATATTCTTTAATATATCTATGATATTTCTGTATTTTAAATTAATTTGTACACTTCGTTTTGCCTCTGCATATTGTGAAAACAAAATAAGAAATGGTTGATACTGATGCAACACTACTGAGCATTACTTTGACGCAGAAACATTTTGTTTTAATTGCTCATTAGGCAGAGAACAACTTTACAAACTAGGAAGAAAGTCCTTCTGTTGAACGAACAAGAAATGCATTGTTAACAGGGCATGAACTTTAATCCTCAGTTATTTTGTGGTGACAGATGAATGCTTTTCTTCTTCTCTCTTTCTGTACATCTGTGAGCCCAGCTGAGCATCTAGAATCTGGAAGTCATCCCATTACCTTTAGAAGAAGAAGATTTGTCTGCTAGAGATGCCCTGAGCCCTCTGAAACAATGGCAGCTTGCCACTAAAAATATTTGGATAACCTAAAGAAAATAAAAGCAAGCCAACAAATACTAGTTAGAAATATGTCTGGAAAATAATTGTGTTTCTTGGACATTGTCCTGATATTTATATGGCTCCAGGAAAAAAAAACAGATTGATTCAAAATAGGGTTGTTTAACTTTTTAGAGGCTTGAAAGTGGATTTTTTCACCTATCTTGATCATAAATATTGATCATGTAGCATGGACTCTTTTTAAAGCAGCATGTAAAATTGACACCATATAACCCTTTTTCTAGAAGGAAAATATGAAATGCATTTACATACCCTGAGTAATACTGAAATTTTTTTTCTAGCCATCTTCAGTTTTAAACAGCTGCAGTTTAAATGTGCTGTCCCAGCAGACTTTATTTCTAACTATGTATTATGATCCCACTGAAGTTCCAGTTAGATCATGTGTATACTGGAATAGAGCCAAGTACAAAAATATACACATCTGTTACTACTAAGGTGACTAACGGGAATCCATCTCTTTTACTGTTGGGAAATGTCTTGTTTCTGAAAACTTTTAAAGGTCTAGGGACACTTCATCCAGAATAGTTTACTAATTATCACTCTGATGCCTTAATCTATATAATACAAAAAAATCTTATGTCTGTTTATTTATAACCTTTAATTGGACCAAATAGTGCTTCATAGGGGAACAATTTTTGAATCAATATACCTCAAATGGTCTCACTTAGAGAATTTGTTGAAAATCCAGGACCCATTACTCCCATGGGCTTGAAATTTGGCAAAGTTGTGGCTGCTTCAGTACTACTGTGCTGCTGCTATGGTCAGTGGTGGTCATGGGGTTGTTATTTCCAACACTCCCCAACAGCTTCCTATAAAGAAAGCCAATGGAGAAGCCAGCAAAAAGTTGGAAGTCACTTCTGTTTTGCCTGTCTTATGGTTATTCTGTTCCTCTGTTTACATAAATGGAAAATACTTCTGAAATGATGACCCAATGTGTTGCAGGTTGTCTAGTACTATAAGAGTGCAACCTTATACATTATTATTATAATGTGTCTTAAGTAAGATTGATTTTATATAAATAGGTATAGTGTTCCACTCCTAGAAACTGATGTACTCATAAGAGTCAGATTATATGTGTATATAGTATATCAGAGATAGGAAGAGTGAGCTGTGCCCATCTAAAGGCACTTTTTTTGGGTGGGGGGAAACCATTTGTAAAAATAGTTTTCAGTGCCTAGGAGCCCTGGTGCTGCAGTGGTTAGCAGGCAAAACATCCTGATTGGCAGAAGCTATTGATCCCTCAATCCATATTAGAGGAATTGCAATCAGAGATGAAATGAAGACATCTTCTTCTTCTATATATATAAAAGTGAAAGACCACTCATGCATCATCACAAAACCCCCAGAACTGTAAAGCCTACAAACTTGAA
>AZIM01001826.1:0-10704 GCA_000516915.1 Ophiophagus hannah | reverse complement strand
TGTCGCGCAAAGCAGCTGCGCTTCAAAAGCAGGTAATAAAGGTCAGTATGGGAGCCCGGGTGGGCCCAACAGCAGAGCATCGGAGAGAACCAGTTTGGTCTCCGCTGCTCATCAGCGCTACCGGCTCAGCAGAACTGGGCCAAGCCAGTAGAATACTATCACTGCATTTAAGACTGAAGGTATGAGGTGCAATTTTTGAATGTCTTTCAAATTCCAAATTCTTTCAGAGGAAGCAGAAAAGCCCTATTTCTTCTAGAACATTATATCCCTGTCTATTCTTTTTTGTGATCGTTTTCTTCCTTTCTTCCCTGGAAACCTTGGCCCATTTTATCCCTTCACTCTTATTTCATGTCATAGTCTTTTTAGATAAGACCTATGCCTAACAGACTTAGATTTCCCTAATTCGTTTTCTAATATAGATGAATGCAGTCAATAGATATTGGCATCATTTACCAGAACTGTACAGCACTTCAGATTTCATTCTAAAGATATTCTTTGAAGCATATGAACACAGCACAAAGCTGCAACTATTATATTTTCCCCAAGATTATGTATCTGCTAGAAAAAAAGTAACTGCTTTAAAGGGTATAAGCAGATATTGTGTTCTTGTCCTCATATTTCCATAGCATATCAGTCCTATTATTTACCCACTGGGTTTAATGATGGAGGACAGTTTGAAGAACCATCAAGGAAGAGTTAGAGAAAAGCTGGCTGTGATTTATCCCGTAGAAAAATAGAGGTATAAGGCACCTCAGTGATGCCTTTCTTTCCTCTCCTCTATTCCTGAATATTGTATTCCCTTATTTGTACATATTAAAACTATAGTAACTATGGTGTCTTTCCACAGATGCTCTTAAGATTTTGGTACTTCGCTTGCATCCTGTTTTCTTCTATTGACCTTCCTTTGTATCTTCAAATGTATTGTCTCACACTGAAAGTGCATGTTTAGGGTGTAGCTTTAGATTGTACAAAAATATGTAGAACAAATGGAATTAATCTATTTGTTTCTGTTATTCTACTAAGAGATCATAGACTGGGTTGCTGATAGAAAAGAATAATTCTGTTCTGTATTTTCATAACACTAAGTTTCCAAAGAAAGAAAATGATATTTCCAAAGTGGAGTTTGCACTCAGTATATATAAATTAATCTTGTCTATATAATTTACATCCAGTTTACCATACAAAATGAGGTATGCTATTCCCACCTGTTGAAATAAGTCATAGTACCCCAGCTACTGATAATCCATCTGGATGACTGCAGTTTTTATGAATATTTTCTGTTCTTGAAAACTGGAGATCCTGTACTGAACAATATTTAAAACAAACCAGTCGTGTGTACAAGTAGTTGGACACATTTTTGTCCTTATTTTTTTAAAATTGAGAAACATAGATTTATATTCAGGTTTGTACCTTGAACTTTGTATTCTCACCCCATGGTAGCTGGCTGCCATTTGAATTTAAAAAAAAATAGTTTTGGCTGCTATTGAGATAATAATTGCTTGTCAGCAATTGAAAAGCCTAAAAATGGCAATGGCTAGTTTTTCATATTTTTATCAGGCAGTAAACTGGTAATCTATCAGCCCATTGTGTGTATAATGTATCAGATCTAATTGGGTATAGCTTACCTTTGTAATTTTTATAGTATTTTCTCATTAGTAGAATTACTGAATCTAAACTCTTTCTTTGAATACAGTATAAGAGTTAATTTTTTGTGCTGGTGCTTATACAATTATCCATATATTTATTGTATTTATTTTTCATTGAAAATACAAATTTTGTATCAGGGAAGCAATCTTTATTCCAGAAGGACATAGAAGCTGAAAATGAAAATTGACTTTTGTGTTTATTCTGTAAGAACACCACTCCAAATGAGCCATCTGCTTTTGTGCTTTTCTATAACAAAACTTCAAATGAATCAGCTTAAATACGAGGGGTGTCATCTGCTCAGAAGTTCTCCTGTGCAAACATCACTGATATAAACGAGCAGTGTGCAAGAAATTAAAGCAGTGACTTTTAGGTGTATGACCTATTATCATTTCTGAGCTGGTCTAAATCTATTAAATTGCCATATTTACTTTCATACTTTCTATAACTGGCACATCTCTCCTTGGTGCACACCAATTGTACTTTTGTTCTTTTTTTTATAAGCAGCACAAGGTAATAATGGCTCAGGTTTTGCTAGTACATTTGTGTGTGCATGCATATGTTTATACCAGGCACCAAATGGTCACCTGTCTTTAAACCTACAGCTTTTTCCTGTGATCCTTGGTGTTTCAATAAAGATAGAAAAATACATTAAACTAACTCGTGTTTTGGGCTAATGATTTTTCTATGAGTTTTTAATTTATCACTAAAATAAGAAGAAACTTTTACAAGCTGCTCTCAAGAACGGAATTTCAAACAATGGCAGAAATATTGGATCTGGAGGAAATGTGTTTTCTTTGGTACTGATGAATATCTTTTCCTTTTCTTTGTAGTAAGCTTCCAATTTACACTGCAGTTTCTAAAGTAGAAATAGAAATATGCCTAGGAAAACTCCTCATTCTCCAAACTTAACACTGAAAGCAGGCAATATTGGTAATGGGAGATTTCAGCTACTCTGACATCTAACATTCACAAATGTCTGCCTGCTCTAGCTGATAATTTTACTTGCCAGGCTGTAAAATATTTTTTGGATATCTCAGAAATATAAAGAAAGATAAAGTGATTGTGGAATTACTAATTAATATTTGTGAATTTTTGGAGAATTAACAAAGTTCCAAAATAGTAGGTGTGACACACTCTCTCTCCTGCCCCCCCTTCCCTTACCCCCCGCCTCTCTCCCTCCCCTTCCTTTTTTACCACTTCGGGTGTTGAGGAAGATGTAAAGTTCTGGCTCTTGCTCTTCTGGCAGCCTCAATCATTGTTAACTGATGCTGTTGTAGTGTCTCTCTCCAACTTCTTCTGGATCTGCCTCATGTTCTTTGACATTCTCCTCTTTTTGTATAT
This sequence comes from Ophiophagus hannah, assembly GCA_000516915.1. Taxonomy (NCBI): domain Eukaryota; kingdom Metazoa; phylum Chordata; class Lepidosauria; order Squamata; family Elapidae; genus Ophiophagus; species Ophiophagus hannah. The sequence goes on along the minus strand of AZIM01001826.1, from coordinate 7,716 downwards.
GCCTTGTACAGTACGGAATCCCACAACATCCTCTCCAGGTGAGCAAACCAGTTTTTAGTTTAAGATCGGTTCTATGCCAATTCTTTCTCTTGTTGTCTCATTTCTTATTTTCTCTCTTCTGGTAAGTTCAACAGCTTTCTTCAAATGTGACTAACTTTTATTTATGATTTATTGTTAAGTATCCATGTCTGGCATTGGTAGCATAGGGTGGAGATGAATATGTTTTGTATGAGATGCTTCTTTGTGCTGATTGGTACTGCCTTATGTTGTAAGAATTGAGCAAGCTGCCCCAATACTTACTATAGTAGGTGTGACTACTTTCAAAAAAGGGAAAGAAATTACAAGAAGTTAGAGACTGGGCATTCCAGTAGATCACAGGTTAAACATGAGCCAATGAAGTTGCTAGAAATGCTACTTTGGGATAAGTTGGCAGGAACATAAAGTCTACATTATAGGGAGTATTTGCCCCAGTTTGCACTTTCTTGTCAGGGCCTGCTTGAAATACTATGTTGACTTCAGGGCACCATAGAGTAGAAAGGGAATTGGCAAAGTGGAGCAGGTCAAAAGAGGGCTACCATAATGATAAGGGATTGGAAACCAAATCTAATAAGGAATGGCAAAATGTTTTGCGTGTAGATAAGAGGGCTGAGGAGTAGTATAATACCAATCTTGACATATTTACTATAATGTAAAGAGTTAGCATATACTGTACAGGAGGAATTTGGATTTGTTCTCTGTTGCTGTGGAGGGCAGGACCAGAATCAACTGAGAAACAGATTAATGTTAAGAGAAATTTCCTAATGGTTAGAGATGTCAAACCAATAGAAAGGTTACCTCATAAGATGGTAGATAACCAATTTTCTGAATTGCTTTAACAGATCCTGCACTGAGCATTTATTTACAGGTGGATTAGATAGTCTCTGAGGACCCTTCCAATTATGTGATAGTTTTTAGGCAACCAAATTACTCTGCAGTGAATGGAGAAGTTTGCATATGAATATATCTGCTGAAAAAGAACTGTTTAATCTTGAATGTCAAAAATTTATGCCTAGAATTTATTGAAACTAATGCGAGATATGCCTGTACAATGCTGCATGTGGTTGCATACTTCTCATTCCTTTGAGGAGGATTTGCACATAAGAATCATTTAGTGGCCATATTGTTTGTACATATAATAAATTATTTTGCTTTGTTTTTGAGAGTGCATAACTTCAACTTAGATATTACAATGAATGTGTAAGGATTGGTAAGTATTAATGCAGAGAAAACAGCACTGTGCACAGCCAAATGACAGTGTAGCCTTTGTTAGATTTAGCCTTCATATACTCATTGCCCTGTGACGATAACATACCGAATGTTCGACTAAATTTAAATGAGGCTTGTGTTTGTTTGAAAATCTAAACATGCAAACAATATGAATTCATCAGTAGAAACAAACACATTGTTCACTAACAATCTAGCCCAGTCTTTTCCAACCTGGTGTTCTCCAGATATGTTTGATTACAGTTGCCAAAATGCTGCTAATACGGTATGTTGAAGCTTGGGACAAAAAAACAAGAATTCAGAAGCAGGGCCATTTTTTCATCTCAAAATAGTTTGTAAGTCAAATGTACCACTAACTTAGTTTTTTAAACTAATCTGACAATTCATTTCATGTTGTTTTCATAATAATAAAAATATAATGCACATCTGCAATATAACTGCTAACTTGTACCTGTTGGGCCTGCCCAGCTAAACACAGTTCCTTAAATCTTTGTAAAAACAAATGTTTTATTCAGTATTTTCTTTCTTAAAAGAAACATTACAAATTTTACAGTCAAAATAACCCACTTTATTCCTTAAATATTTAAATAATTGAATTGCAGTTCTGTAAGTATTTCTGAATTATGGGCTTTCTTTTTTTAATGTAGCTCTGACATAAAACATTTTTCTAACACTGAATAGAATTTACTCGCAGAAAGGTGTGTGTGGGTGTGTGTATACACACATACACATACACCACACACACATACAAACAAAACAGTTTATAACAGAATACAAAATGCCAGAAGACATTTTCTGTACTGATGCTGTTGTTTGACTGTGCTGTGCAATTCAACATGGGCTATTTTCAAAGCAGATAGATCTCTGAATGTATCCCAACTTTTCCAGTGAAGGCATTACATTAGAAGTTCTTGTCACTGTGAATGCACTGAAGAATCTGGTAAGAAACTATCGCAGAAAGGGATAACCCAATGGGTACAGAAGTATCACATAGTATGAAGACATCTATAGAGTTCACATCAACCAACAATTTAATTTCATCAGTAACTATTCAGACATAAGCTCCATTACATGCGTTACAACAACATAATCTTAGGAAAAGTACCATCTAAAAATATTACCAGCAACAACAGCTACTATAAAATATTATGTTATTGCTGTCACTTATCAGAATCATATATACATATCATATATAATCATATGTACTGTACAGTCCACTTTTCTTTAAGCTCAGAGACAAATATATACAAATACTAAATTATATTGTGCCCCTGTATATGAGATTTTACTGTACATGATTTCCACACATGCACACACACACAAGCACATGACATATTATCAAGCATTCCATTGTTAGATAAGATAATTGCAAAAGTGTTGGTATCACAGCTTCATATATACTGAACCTGGGTGTAATTGATTGGGCCAATTTTATTAGGGATTTTTTCCAAGTTATGGTACTGAGACTTTGACCAGCTTAGTAATGACCTTTTCTGGAAACTAGATAGATCCAAGAAAACTAGCAGGGTGTTACTCCCTTATTAGTGACATTTGTGGTGAAATGTACTTTTGATAACTAGGAGGGAGGAGCTGCATTCCAGAGGACCAAGAGACAACAAAATTTAGATAGTTTGCCTAGGAGGAAGGGGATCAAGATAGCTGCACCCTAGAAGTTCTCAGAGTATATCTTAATGCAAGTAGTTGTTTTAGTTTGGCAAGATATCTGCCTGTTGGTGAGGAACAATAAAGGAAATTGCTTAGAAGTAACTCTGCTTGTCTTTCTTGGCTTTTGGAACCTGACAGCAATCTTGCTAAACTAAAGCAATTTTGCATCATTAAAGATATACATTAAACTAGGGAGCAGCTTAAACTTCATTGTCTTTTGGTACTCTGGAATGCAATTCTTCCCTCCTGGGAATCCAGACTTATTGGTTAACAGGATTTAATGACACAGTTTTATGATAGTTCCATTCTTCCTGTTGCAACATGCCCAGAAGATAGTGCTGCAGGGAGTACTGTTCAATTTTGGATCCATGTCTATGGTACCTGCACTCTGTTTCCTACTTTAATATATATAGATCAGGGGTGTCAAACTCAAGGCCCGGGGGCCAGATCCAGCCCACTGGGTGCTTAGATCTGGCCCGTGGGCCTGCCCTGGAAACAACAAAGAACTGGCTCATGGTGTCTCTGCCAGCGAAAAGGGAGCTTGGAAGGGTTATGCACGGCCCTCCNAGTCCGGGAGGGCCATCATAGACAAAAACTGAGTGACATCAAGCTGGCCATGCCACCTTGGCCACACTCCCTGGCCTCCGAGGTCAAACACAACCCTAATGTGGCCCTCAATGAAATCGAGCTTGACACCCCTGATATAGATGAAATTGCTAGGGGAAGATCATCAGGAGCTGTGATGTCATTACTGTGTTGATGGAATCCACTTCCCTTATCTTTTTACTCCAAGGAAACAAGCCCTGAACATTGCCAACTTCAAATAATAGACAAGAGAACAAACTGAAATTAAATCAAGATAAAATGAAAGTGGTGTTGGTAAAAAGAAAGCTATATTCTGGAATTTAAGTCAAATATGCTGTAGATGGGATTGCATCTCTCCCATTCCCCAAAAGAGGAGATTGTCAGCCCTTTGACATACACTAGCCTAGGAAATCAAAGTTATGAATGCTGATGCTACTTTTATTACATGGTTATACTAACAGAATTTTCCAAGCTAGAATGCCTCTTTCCCCTCCCTCCTTTTATCTTCAAGAAAATTAGGGAGTCAAGGCTGAGACACTTTCTCAAATTACATTTCTGTCTTGGACTGAAATATGTCTGATTGTTGCCTCCTTTCCCTCAAAGATATTCCTACAACCCATTGCAGAGATTCACATCCCTTAACCCAAGGTGTAATTGGATTTGTAGCATAATTGTACCAACTATAAACCTTCCTGAGCCAATCAGGCTTTGTGCCAGTTCCCCATGCCTTGGTTACAACTTACAACCTTTCTCAACTATTGCAATATTTTTCATTTGGGGATTCTCTAGAGAAAGAATCAGATAATTGCAGTGGACACAAACTGTGGTATTGATATGATAGCTGAAAGATCTGCATAATCTATACATTACCTGTTGAGCATAATTCATATTGACCATTCAAGTCCTCAACAGCTTGGGAAACTGATTATCAATGAGACTGCCTCTATCTAGCCATGAACTTGCCTGGTCACTTATGCTAATGGGAAAGCTTCTTCTGAAGATGCCCCTGCTGCCAAAGCCTGCACTCTCCCTTAAACAAAAAAGGGCTCTCGTGTGGCTCCTAGGCTACAGAATGTACTCCCTAACTAGATCAGTCTGCACAATATTTAGGAAGATGATCAAAACACATCTCTTTTATAAGCTTTTAACTGTTAATTATTTCAGTGACTTGTTTTATCTGTAGTCTCAGTTGTAATAATTTCTGTTTGTACTTGGTCTCTTTTTATTGTTGTAAGCCATTTTAAGTGTCAGAATAAGCAAAAAGGTGCAATCTAAATTGAATGAGTAAAATGAAATTCAATCTTCTTTGAAGGAGATTAGAGTGCTATACAGTCGTTCCCTCTTTATTAAATTAACTTTTATAATATTAAATGAACCTGTTTGGGAGCTTTTTTTCCCAAGGGGGAGGAAAGAGAAAGAGAGAAATTAAAACACCTTTCTTTGTTTTGAAATATTTACAAAATAGAGGACATGGGAAAGTAACTTAGTTTCTTCATTTTTTCATGTATTACTGGTACTATTTACTTTATTAGCATTTGTTAATTTTTTCAGGGCTTCCTGGAGGAAAGAAAGGTAGAATACATTTTTACATGAAAGCATATAAATGCATTCTTAAAACCCTGTTAAGCAGGTTAGTCTGAGAATGAATGACTAGCCACGTTTCGGCTGAAAATGATTTGAAGAATATCATCCTGATTTGATTGAATTGATAACCAGGTGCTTTGGCTGTTTGTGAGTTAATACATTGCTTAAACTCAAGAATTATGGTTTATAAATTATGGATTATGACTCAATGTACTATATCAACTCAATCACTGTAACATTTATGTATAAAAAGTTATGCTTAAAATAGAATGTTAACACAGTGAGTTAACTCATTAAGAAAGCTCTGCTCACAACCTTTTGTTGCAAAGATAAACAAGCTCTCCTGTTTGGATTGCTTACCAAAACTGATAATGTTTTTCAGAAGGGTGAACCTTCCCACTTCACTTTTAGCTGCTAAACCTGGAACAAAATTAGTATTCAGAGGAAAATGAAGCACTTCACTACAATGCAAAGCTGTCTCTGCTAGGCAACCAATTTATTAAAGGAAAGGAAAATGTTCTCAAATACAGAATATGCATAAATATTTGACAAACAAATATGGCTTATTTAGAACTACAGTATCTGCTTTGCTGTGTTTGGAAAAGCAAGCCATTTTGTGGAGCAGAAACTCGGTATAAAAATAATAAAAATGCTCAGAGACACAGTTCAAGGGAAATTATTCCAACTGGCAGAGCCATACATTTTCAGAGTGTTAGCATTTGTAAAAACTAAGAATGGTTATAAAATTCAACTTTTGAATGATCTTTTTTAAAAACATTTTTGTATTTTTATGGCTATATCTTTGAAAGTGGCAGGAGTACCATTAGTAGAAAAGCTCATAAAATATATTGTTAAATAAAACATGATTTTAAAAATCAATTTGCATGCTACTTCAAGTACAGGCAGCAACTGCTAAAGTTTACTTAGTCATTTAGTAAATTTTACACATATTGAAATTTCACTACTTTACTCATTGCTAAGAAAAAATTATTGTAAGTTATGAATTTATATTTACAGAATGGAGCTATCAATAGCAATTTTCCTGGTGAATTCTCTCATTGGGCCAAGACAAGTCCTTCCTTGAGTAATTACGGTGTAAACTCAAGAAACCCTTTATACAAAATTCTACCTAGATAATCAACCTGATTGCACTTCTCTTCCTAGCATCTCAGTAATATAAGCACTTAGTAAGCTATTTCTTGAAATGGCAACTGTTGCTAACATTCACTTTGATCTAAAGTCAAGGTTGATTTGTGTTAAATGGACCTAAGAGTGCCAAGAGACAAAGCCTGAACTGCTCTTGTCGGAAGTAGCATCCCAGACTTACTTTGAGGGTAGATCTGAAAACTACATTTTACAGTATAGAAATTAATCAGTTACTCCAGACAGTACTGTGTGCTCAGATACCACACAAGAGGGGAAGGGGGAAATGAAAGCAAGTGTTGCCCTTCTCAGCCTGGTTTGGTTCTGAATGTCTTAAGGCCAAAAACAAACTAATTAAGTAATTTAAACTCTGAAAGGAGAATCCAGCTTTATACTATGTTCTGGACGTCTTATTGATAGAGCAACTGAATAAAGACCTAGTGCAAACCAATAAAAGAGAATTTATCAGGACTTCCTAGCTACAAAAAATAGTGGCATCAAAAGTTAGAACACAAACCTTATTTTGGTGCCTGTTAGCTTTCCATTCAAATAATGCTCCCCGTCAGTTTCTTATCTCGCACCAGCAACAGTAGAAGACAGACCATTTTAAGGCATTATGTGTACAAGAAGACCTGCCTGAATTCAAAGTCAAATTCTGTATTGACAAGCACCCCAATGGGGCATCAACTGCAAGTTCTGAAATAAAAGACCTCATAAAACGAGCTAGCTAAGTCCCAGGTAATGATTTTATTACTGCTGAACTCTTACATTACCCTACATTAATCACACTGCACAAATATCAGAGAACTGGGGTTTAGCCATTATAGTGCTCATTTATAAAAAGGCTCATTGTGAACTACCTGCTAACTATTAGTCCATAAGCCACCTTAGATTAATAAGTAAGCTTTATTTATTTATTCATCTATTTACATCCTGCCTTTATTTTCACAAGTAACATAAGCCGGTGAACATAACACATCTTCCTCTTATTTTCCTCACAACAACCAGCCTATGAAGTGAGTTGGCCTGAGAGAGAGTGACTGGCCCAAGATCACCCAGCTGGCTTTCATGGCTAAGGACTTAAATTCATGGTATCTTGCTTTCTAGCCTGGTGCCTTAACCATTAGACCAGGGGTGTCTAACTCAAGGCCCACAGGCCGCATCCGGCCTGTGGGGTGCTTAAATCCAATCCGTGGGGCCAGCCTGGAAATATCAAAGGACTGGCCCATGGTGCCTCTGGCGGCTAAAATGGGCTGCGTGAGCCCCCCCCCGTGCCTCATTTTCCGCCTCCATGGCCTCCTGTAGCATTCTGCCAGCTTAGAATGGGCCAAAAAACGGGAAGAAAGCAGCCCAAAAAACAGCCCGAAAATGGCCCCAAAAACGGAGTGCTGCAGGAGGCTACGGAGGGTGAAAATGAGGCATGGGGGGGCCACACACTGACCCCCATGCTCCATTTTGGCCAGCAGGGTGCTGCAG